>JAPQRN010022338.1:0-11237 GCA_037367275.1 Coranthus polyacanthus | reverse complement strand
GAAACAACGTACAGTATATTCAAGACATCTGCAGAGACAAAATACCACAGATAACGTCACAAAATACTGCGTAACTGTTGTATTTAGGCTGTGACAGGGTCGCGGTTAAGGTTTGGTTTAGTTTAGGCACAAAAACAACTCTATAAATGTTAGGAAAAGGTCAAGGGTTAGAGCTAAAATAACAAACGTACACGACGAATGCGATAAAAACACAACCTTTACCTTCAGTTGGAAACAACACACAAATGCTGGTTTCATGTGTTTAAATCCAGAGTTTGCTTTTCCACCAGCTGCTCCGTTCTGTCACTTTTCTTTTTTTTTTTTTTTTACATGCGTACAATCAAGACGTCGCCTACATTGATTGTTTCAACCCCCTTAAAACCGGACCCTTAAATGTTGTCATTTTTCTGCTGAGGAAGGGTTTAATGAAAAGAAACCTCTCTCTCTTGTCTCCGGTGTAAACTATTTGCAGACAGACTGTTTATGTATTTTGGAAAATAGTACTAGATACTTTAATTAAGAAACTACTTGATGTGAAAGTCGATTTGCTGCTCGTACGTTATTTTGCGATTCGCATTAAAAAATTCAATTACATGTCTGACACTCAAATTATGAAGTAAACCAGCTCTTCTTCTGCTTCTGTACCGCGGTTGAAATTGGTGGCTACAGAGATGTGAGAACGACTTAAAGGCCTATATTTATGTGAAACGATCCTAAAAAGCTTTGCACAAACTCTACATATGAGACTATGGCAAAAAGAAACAAAAGACATTCTTGACCTTCTTTGCCTCTTTGCACTTTGTTTCAACTGGCTTTCAGGTTGTAGTTAGCATCAGAGTGAAGGTACAGTGTAATACTATATCAACATTTTTCTATCGAAGCCCCTAAGTGCAAGATGTCAGTTGATAAAGGAAAAAAACACACTTGAAAAGAGAAGAAACTGCTGAGATGACACAAAAAGGTATTTTCCCTGCACATATTTGGCATTAAAAGACGCCCAGGGACGCCAGATACAGACACAGAAAACACATTTCTCTTCTTTTCATGAGGCTTTAAGGTTAAAAATCCTCCGACAGGTCCCATTGTAACAAGGCTCTACGAGTTCAAGCTGTTGGAAGATTAACTTTGACTTGATCAAATGTTTTCTGTTCTCCCCTGCCCTGTTTGCATAGATGAAAGAGCTGCTGAATAGGCTTTGTACTGGATGAGGGATAAGACTATTGTCTGGAATGGGCTTGGGTCAAAATTCACCCTGATTTTCAGTTTGCCTTTTCTGCGTTTCAGTCGCTGTAACAGAGCCCTAGAAACCGTCCAGTTCCTGGACCTTTAATAACACTTACTTCTGCAATAGTGAATAACTCAGCTGCAGGACGTACCAGGCCTTTATTTGAAGGAGGTTTGTGTCGGAGTCAGGCCTTTATTTATAATTTCCTCCTGTTTAATAAATAGCAATGGTCATATTTAGCACAAAACTAAGTACTGCATTGCACTTTTAATACAAGTCAACACTTCCTCAACTGTTTCACATTAAAAGCCCTTTAAAGTTTCAGCGGATAGAAACCGTTATTTTATTGTGTAAATGTTTCCTTCCTGTAGAGCTTTTAAGTTTCTTCACGCGCCTGTAGAGACTGAGATCACACAATAACACTTCAGATGATGATTTAGTGTTGTGTTACATTGTTGAAAGTATTAAAGTAAAGCAATAGAACGTTGTGTTTAACCATAACTTGATGGTTAACTTGATTAAGTTAATTAACAAACAACGGGCCGTGTTTGGCAAAGAAATCATTATTTTAGTGATAAACAAAGGTGTGAACCGTTCATCTCCTTGTTGGATAATTTTAACTGTTTTTAAGCTTCTGCAATCGATCATTTAAAGGGACAAACTTGCAAAAAAGTCTTGACTTTTTTTTTTCTCAATGCAGTGTTTTGTGTTATCTCTTTAAGTTACATTAGCTGTAGCTAAAACTGTCAAATTACCCATTACTCCTTCCAAATACTGGCTTGTGTGTTGAAAAAAGCCTTTTTAAAACCAATGAGACGTTAATTTCGTTGCCTTCATTCAAGCTCTTAAGATGAATCACGAGTTACCGTTGTGATCCTGCCTTTTAAGATGATAAAAAAACCAAAGTTTTCACTCTGGTAGTTTCAAACACCTCTGCATTTAAAGAGGTGATTCTCAAAGAAAGTAAGGAACTCATTATTTCCAAGTGCTGGTTAAAAAACGGCACAGTGCTAGCACCTACAAGAACAAGATATCTTAAGCTTAAAATGAGGTTGTTAAAAGTTCACATTGTCTAGATATGTCTGGCAGCAATTTTCAAAGAAAATTAAATTTTCTGCTATCAGTATCCGTGATCAGTATGATTTTAGGTTTGGTTTAAGCGATAAAAATCTTGTTTTTGATCAAAACTTTCCTTCAGAATAAAGATTGTGTTTGATCCGGAGCCCTTTGAGCTGATTTGTCCCGTCGCAGCCCCACGCCGCTCTGCTCTGGTGTTGTAGCGGGACACAAAGCCGCGGTGCAGATAAAGCCGAGGTGTGTTATCAGGCTTTGATGCTTTTGGTCCGACTGTCTGAGTGTGTGTGAATGTGCGTCCTGTTTTATCAGCGCACAGAGATGTAAAGGGGCCTGACCTTATCACGGTGCCTCCTCGCTGCATCCCGTCCTCCCCTCCCGCTCTCGAGACCGTCGATACAAACACACACGAACAAAGAGGATCAGAGGAAAACGCTCCCCAACACAGCCCGTTGGTGACGCGTTCAGACAGCTGATATCCATAAAACGCCGGACGTCAACATGATGGCAGGCGCGCGATGGGTAGGGTTAGAGTGTCCAGATCCAGTCCAGGTCAGTCCTTCACGGCAAACGTACTGAGGGAAAAGGGGAAAACATACTGCATTACCTTCAGGTTCAAAGGTTGAGTAGCTTCGGAAAGTTAGTGACGTGCGTTTAACGATATTTGCGACTTTCTGAAACTAACAATGAAAAATTCACATCGGCATCACTAGATACACAACATTTATCATATTTGTATGAAAATTCTGCCCTCGATCGTGCCAAAAGTCCCGTAACGTACGACAGTTTCATCATTTTGTTAAGATGCTTGTGTTTCGATCAACATGTTTCAGGCACATTTTTGAAGCGTTGCTTTAGAAAAGATTGATAAAAAAGTTTTGCCTGTTACTGTATGTTTCCTGCAACGAGTTTCCCGTTGATTTGCTACCGTATGATTTCATTTTGCCATAAATTTAGTTTCAACCTCGGAGCAGCAGAGAGAGAGAGAAAACAAGAGGGAAACGGGGAGAGAACGTGCACTAGAATATTTTTTTAACATCCGACACATTTTGAGACTGTGGTAAAAGGTGTCAGTTATGTAAAACATTGCTGATATGACGTTAATTTGACTCTCAAAAGGGCTTTTCTCTATTTGAGCCGCTTACCTCATGTGCATCTGTTCTGTTTTATAAAAGACTTGCCCCTGACACGCCGCCGCTGTGGCTGCTCTTATCTGTTATAACGTGGGCAGTGACATGAAAATCGTCAGGTAAGGCGACCGCCACCGACGCGGGAGGTAACCGGTGAGTTCCAGTTGTAATCGGAGACGGAAACACCTTTTTCAAACACGTTGTGATGTGTAAATGCGGTGTCAAAGCGTTTACAGGGCTCCGAATAATGATTGTTTTCATTACTGAGTAATTAAAATATGTGGGGGGAAAAAAAGTCCCTATTATTTCCTAGAGCCGAGTCTCCAGAGAATTCAGAGTCCAGAATATAAAGATGTTTCATTGTCTGACCCTTACGACAAAAAAATGACCATTTGCAAAGCTGGAACTCAACCAGTGTTTCACATTCTTGCCTAAAAAAATAACTTAAACGTCTGACAAATTGTTTTCTAGCTTAACCCAACCTCGAGGGGATCAGTGTAATTCAAATGAACCGCTTGTCAGAATGTTTCATAACATCAGAAATTACGAAACGTCAAGGAACGATCCAACATTTGTTACTTTCAGGATTGATCATCGAGACGGATGGTGACGTTTCGTCTGCAACCGACCAAAAAATGTTAAAAAATGTTTTTCATCCCGTTTCCCTTCCAAACACAGCAAGTCTGTTGTTCCCTAAAGCAGTAAAAACATCTGTAGAAACGGTTAGAATCAGGATTTCTGCCTGATATTTAATACATCAGTTGACAGAAGCAGAAGTGAGAGCATGTTTGTGACTTTTCTCTATTGAAACATGTCAAAGTAGTCCTTTTCAGAGACCGATGCGCACTTGTCATCACTCTGCCGGGATGTGACGTCCATGAACGTCCAGCTCATGTCTTTGGTTTGAATCTTTTCGCCGTTATTTGAGGATTTTCGAGGTCTCGTTTCCCAGATCTGCACGAGGCCTGCTGGAGCGTTTGATTTAAGAGCGGTATTTTCGCCGAACACTTTTCCACCGGAGGAGAAGGCCTTAATTTCCATCCTGTTTTTTACTGTTTGACTGTGCGGTCGTGGCCCTCATCTGTTTTAAAACACGGAGGGGAAGTCGTTTTGTAACCCCGGCGCACGTGTGACTCGTTAGCTAACATGGCTATTAGCCACAGTTAATTCCTTTCTGTCTCTTCGCTGAAGGCCCACTGAGACACACATAAATATCCTGAGTGGAAAAGCAGGGGCACGTGACTGTGACCGCCAGCTGCACAGCTAAGCACTTTTTACTCATGACAAAGTCCTTGACATACCTCGCGACCGCTCGCTGTGTTGCAGCGGAGAAAAGGGACGTTCCCGGGCGTCACTCGGACCTGATCAGGGTGAGATTTATGGCGACCTGACCGGCGAAGGCCATCAAGGGGCGTCTGAAATTATCCTAGGTTGACTCCTGGAGGGGAATGAGGGCTGGAGGTCAGGGTGAAGGATGCAGATTTATATATGGCCGCAGATACATGCTGCATGTGCCCTTTCTCCATTTAGATAACGGAGTCTTTCAGGGAGGAAGAGCCGTTGTCGTTTGTGTGTTTTCTTATTGGAAAACGGGGAGATCTGCAGGTTTGGTGCTTATTTCAGCCGCGGTTGGACCGTCTCATGTTATGTGATTGCAAAATCATACGTTTCATTCCCGCAGCTGTGTCAACCAGAGTGTAAATGTCCTGTTCAAGAAAGTTTTGTCTCTTTTTTTAGAGAATATACGACACAAAGATTCTGACATGCACATTGGAACTGCATTTGTTCCTGTAGTCCATTAGCTGCAAAAAGATCCCTTCTAAAAGCGATAAGAGGACAAAATCCGTTTTAGTTGAGGAAATATAATAATCTTTATCTATAGAGCACTTTTCAAAATCCACGTTATGCGGTGCTTCAAAAAGGTAGTAAAATAAAACACAATAAAAGAAGAGAACATGAAAAGAAAAATCATTTTAAAGGAAACTGAATGCAGTTTAAAGTCAATTAAATCTCAACTTTCTTACAAAAGTATGTTTGAAGAAGGGACTTTTTTTGAGATCACTGACTCATCCTGAAGTGGCTCAGACTGGTTCAAACGCAGCAAAATGCAGCAAAACTATGCACAAAGCTGTGTTTCTTTACAGGTGAGGCATGAAATTCAATCCAGGAAGTCCGACGTAAGGAACACACCAGTGAATCAGGATTTAGATGCAAAAAACCTGCAAAGATTGATAATATTGTTTATAGTTTACACAGTTGGAAGTTAAGTTTACAGATTTGGAAAAATGGAAAAACTCCATCATTATTACGTTTAATTGTACGAGACATGTTTAACCAGACGGAACTTTTTTTCCTGGAACATGATGTGTTTTTGTTTTTTTTGGTGCAGGATGAGCCCAATTCTTCAGATTTTTCACACATAGAATAGTTGGTCTGAATGTGGCGTATGAGGCTTCGGCAGAGTTGCACAAATCAAGGCTGTCCTCCCAGAGAAATCATCTTTTTAAGTACGAAATTGTCTCTTTTCTACTGGAAGTGCTTCCCTGCTGAGAGATATGGAGAGAAAGCAGGAATTTGGTATTAAAAAGTAGTAAAATATCCACTTTTATGTAAAACAGAGTACTGAAAGCTCATTAAATTTTAAGTCGGCACTCATAAGCAGTGTTGGGGAAACTGGTTTGAAAGCACAGCTTTGCCAAGTTACCAATCACTTAACAGTGGAAGAAGTGGAACTACAGCAACGCTACCCCGTAGGGAGGAGAAGTATTCAGACTACATCGTAGAAACAATGATCAAGTTGACAGAGTCCATGTGATACGAAATTATATCAAAATATATTACGAAAAAGTCACATGCCAGCAAAAGTGGAACGCGTTTGAGTTATGTCAGAAAGAGCCAACTTGTTCACTCGCCAGACATAACTTAAGACATAAAATATGTCATTATTTATGAGAACAATTTATGAGAAGTATGTCAGCTTTAGTTTCTGGAAGGCAGACGTCTGATTAAATGAAATCTATGAGTTATAGGAGTCCAGGCGTGCAGGTATTACACTCAGCACAGCCAGGTAACTTCTAAAATACAGCTTACAACAACTTGATAGCAGTGATAAAATAAAAGTCCAGCAAGTTTTATGGCCCAAATTCATTCTGAAGTTTCAGCAGTTAACGACATAAAAATGAAAAAAAAAAAAGTCATTAAAGCGCTCGACGATGAACAAGATGTAACAAGATGAAAATGATGTAAACGATGTAACAAGACGTACGCAAGACGTAAGAAAACAAAAACACACGGAAATGTGCACAATCTGAGCTCTCATTCAACAGGATGAAAACAACAAACACTTCTTTATGGTCAGAACGTCACAAAACCACTGACTGCTTCAGCAGAGAAGATATTTATGTTGCATATATTGCAATAATTACCATTTTGTTGCCCAGCTCTATTTGTAACAGCAGTAAAAGTTCTAAAACTTTTTACGCAAAAAAAATACAGGCAATCATAGCTTCATGCACAGCATAAACGGAGCACGTGTGTTATATATCTCTCATGTACATGCTACATATTGAAAAGCAACGATTTCTTCATTTGGTGGCAGCCAGTTACGACAGTGACAGTGTGCTGCTGAGCCAAGCACACATGCAGGCCATGCAGTAAACATCTGTGCCGCATTCCTCTCCCGTTCACACCAGTGCAAAGACAGCAGGGCAGGAGCCTCCAGCTAACCCCGAACGCTGCGGATTAGCAACGCCACGCCGGCTAACGGCGCAGTGCGAGGTGCTGAGAGGAGCTAACGGGCCGTGCGCCGGTTGTATGCTGAGCAGGTGTGTGGGAAACATTAAACGCACACACACGCTCATTCATTCAGTCGTCATGTGTGCACCTTCGGATCCATCCTGGCTTCGTCACAAACCCTCACACAGGCCAGATGGGCGGTTATAGATCGACACGGGCCATGCGCCAGCAAGCAGCACGGTCATTAGTGGGAAGGACGAGGAGAAAGGACGAGTGAGGAAGAAGGAAGTGAGGAAAACCTAACACCCCTGGGAGCCGTTTGCCTCTCCCGCTCTGTGTATCGCATTAGCAGAAGCATAAAACTTTATATTGTCTTAGATGAGATTTTAACTTTGTTTTAGTCCGGGTCGCCTCAGAATTAATGTCGGCCTCTGGACAAACATTGAACTGATGCGCCACTTGAAATCTCCACTGAGGTCGATGCTAATTAAAGTGTTTGAGGCGCTGTGACGTCTCAGGTGCAGATCGCTGAACGCTGGACTGGATACAGGGTTTGTGGAAACAGCTCTGCCATCTGCGAGCAGCACTGAACTTCCAAGTAAAATGTGTCTGTGCTTCAGGTTCAAGTACTGAAAGTTAGCGCTGAATACCATGTTGGCTTCGTATTCAAGTATTCTTTGTGGGGTTGCAGCTGTTGAGCACGTCTGAATCTTTTCAAATCTTCTGCTGAATCCATTTAGGTTCACATTTCATCTTTTTTGCCGTTGGATTTAAATAACTGTGGCCCATTTATTTGTCACCTGAGAAGCTAGACACAGTTTTCTTGACAGCCTTACAGCTTGAAAATGTAAAACTAATACAGATGGATCAAAACAACGGCACAAAATGAATGTGTCTTGTTTACACTGAAACAACACAGGTAGTTGACTTTCTTCCACAACACTGGCGCTACATAATAAGATGATAAGCTAATGGGTTTCCTCAGAAAAGAGCTGTCACTCATTGTGTGTTTTGAAACAAAAAACTGAACAAAACACACATTTCCTCATAGTTAAAGCTAAAGTGCTGTACTTGTTTATTTATCCCTTATTTTTGGCCAAGTTAAACAATCAGTTTTTTGGAATAAAAAGTTTCATGTCACCTGCTACCTTAGTTAGCTTCATTCGCTACATTAGCTCCGTTAGCTTTGTTAATTTCACAGCAGCTGATTGATCTAATCTGCTACCGTGAGATTTTAATAAATGCTTCTCATTTAGTGAAATAGCACAGCTAGTTTATTTACTCCCATAATTTATTTCTCCAAAAGCCTAAATACTGGCGCTACGTAACAACATATTAAGCTAACGGGTGTCATTAGAAAACAGCTTTTGCAAAAACAAAACACAAATTCTCACATTTCTCCACTTATAGAGTGGTATACTTATTTACTCCTCACGTAAAGGTTTTTTGGGATGAATTAAAACGGTAGCTTCATGTCACCTGCTACCGTAGCTTCCTTCATTAGCTTTGCTAGCTTTGTTAAATGCATAGCCGCTAACTGGACTAGCAAGAGTAATGTTTAGCACCAGCTAAAAACGAGAAGACTGTTGGTTTTCCATGTTACGAAAGTCAACAACAGATAAAAGGTATGCTAACAGACTGGTTAGCATCGAGCTGTAACAGTCTGTTTCATTAGGAGTTTTTTTTTGTGTGGTTGCCGCTGTTTGTAAAACATTTAACTACTGAAAACCTCGGTTTATTTTGTTGAACTGACAATAACTCCCCTGGCCTGAAAGTCAGATATTGCACTGACGCTGGTATCTGTAATACCCAGCCCTAGTAACACATGACAGTGTGAATTTATTGCTTCAATTTATTTTTTCTGCATGTGCGTGTGTTTGTGTGCGTTTGTGTGGAGTGTTTATTTAGGTAGTAAATCCCCCGCAGGCAGGGCCGAGCCTGGCGCTGTGGCTGTGTGTCAGGACTTACTCATCGCTGTTTGGGGAAGGGATTATGAGGGATGAGAGACCTACATCCACACAAAACAGGATGAGGGGAAGGATATGGATAGAGAGAGAGTCCATTTACTAACAGCAGGCGTGTTCTCCGCCCGTCTCTCCTTTTTTTCTTTTGTTCTCTGCACCAGTTAGTGAGCGCTTTTATCCAAAGTGCCTCGCCGTACCGTGCATTTTTAGCACCGGTAGCTCCGCTGGGAACGCACCTCCGCCGCTCCATCGCCACTGACACCGAGGTGGCAGCGGTGCCATGCTCCGTCAGCTGAGTTATGCAGGACCACACACTTCTTTCCCCCCTCATTAGTCCTGCTCCTCTGCAGCCGTTTCTGTAAATTATTAGAGTGACGCCTCGCTTTTGGCGGCAGCTGCCTCGGTCACGGCTGCACTAAATGTCTTTCGAGTGTGTGAACCGTACACACTGTAACAGGGATTTGATGAACAACTATAATCTACAGTCATTTCTTTTCTTTTTTTTACATTTAGATAGATTTGCTTTTAAAATTCACCTCTTGACACGCACGTTAAAACACTTTGAAACGAATTATAGTTTGAACCGTAAGGGTCTTCAACAAAAAATGTCACCGTAAAAGCACATTTATCCCTCCCTCATTGAAAAATGATAAACATTTGGCACATTGTGAAAGTGTAACCACTCGGTGTAAGCTGTCTCCAGCTGCACTTACCAGTCCATTCTCAGTATATGTGGAGGGTTTGAAGGTTTTATGGTTTCATATAAGGCGCCGTCACAGTATTTATATGTCAGACTGACTTTGTTTAGGTCTGAACATATAAAGAGGTCTAAACTTCCTAAAAAATCGTCAACATAGGATCTCACAGCGTCTTTTCATTTCAAGCTATTTTGACAAAAAACTACATGCATGTGAATTTATTTAAATGGTAAGTGGCAAGAACATTTAAACGGAGCAGCAGTAACGCTGACATATCATCATATTTCATTGCTGCTTCCTTTATATAATGTTCAACCTTAAGTTTGGTTTAAGTTTTAGCCTTACATTTCCAGTCAGGTTTCTGTATGTGCAGGACTAAAAAAAAAGTAAATAAAAATGCAAATGGTCTGCAAAAGCACCAACATTATAACTTTTTATTCAAATGGGAATCTTTAAACTGACAGTAAGAATCTATTTTGGGTATTTTTGGTTACTGCCAAGGTCAGGAAACCTGCTGAACCATCTTTAACTTGAGTCATGATGTGCCAGCTCCAGTTTCCATTCAGCTAGAAATCACCAATATGCCAGGCAGGCACAGGTTCTTTTTTTTTGTGTGGGAGCTGTGATAAGCCCTAATGTACCGCCTGAGAAGTGAGGCTGCTGAAGCTGGTTTAAGGTAGGAGAGGAGGAGGGGGCGGAGGGCGGCCGTCATGGAGGAAGGGCCCCTTTTCTGAGGCTCTAATCCAGCCGGGCTCAGGAGAAGGTGTCGGCGTGGAGAGCCGGTCTGTCAACACCCAGAGACTCCATCATTTCCCCTTCATCTCGCTCTCTTTTTTCCCCTCCATCCAGCCCTCGCTTGCGTTCCCACATTCCTCAGATAAAACGGCAGGTAGTGAGGAAGAGGAGGGAAGGCAGAGGTTTGAAGGGGCAGCTGTGGCTCAGGGCAGCGGAGGTGCGCTGGGTAAAGCCCACCACTGAAGCCCTGATAAGCGTATCTCCGTCCCTCATGTGTGCCAGACAAAACCCATTTGTTTCTCATCTGTTCCCCTGATTTGGGCCTGACAGCTCAGGGCGAACTGAGGAGGACCAGAGTGATGGAGGACAGGAAAAAAAGAAATCCTCCCTTACTCTTTGACTTTTTAGAAAGATTGGCTATAGTTTGAGGTAAAACGGCTTTAAGCTGCTAAATTGTCTTTTGACTGCCATTGACACCATTTTCTTACACATGTGACTACATTTTTGCGACGACTATATGTTGTCCATTTTAACCTAGAGCGTCCACCGATGATGAAGCAGGTTAACTGAGCAAGATGGGTTTTTTTACTTAATTCAAACAAATGTATTGCTTTGAAGAAATTCTCCGCGACACGGTTAATTTGTCGTAAGTACTTTATTCAGTGTTTTTCTCACA
>JAPQRN010022337.1:0-22337 GCA_037367275.1 Coranthus polyacanthus | reverse complement strand
ACACACACACACACACACACACACACAGACACACACACACACACACACACACACAGACACACACACACACACACAGGTGTTTATTATAATCTTATGATACCTGGTAAAGGTATCATAAACCTGTTAAAATACCTGTTTACTGGAGTCTTTTATGACGACAACTATAGCTTAAATTTTTACCTGGTATCTACACACATACAACCAGAGGCGTTATACAGGCAAATTCTGGGGGGGTGGGCACAATTACAGCTTATGAAAGTCCTTCCCCGGAAAAAAAGAAGACAATGACCCTACTTGCTGCAGTTTGGCCTATGACCCAAAGACTTTGGGTCATTATTTTAAAATTTCACTGTCAGTTTTTGTATCTCCCTACCTTCTGTATGTCCCACTTTATATTAGGTACTGTACATTTATTTAAAGATTTTAAAAAGTGCACTAAATGGGACATAGATAACAGCTCACTCTGCCCCAGCTCTGATAATCTGATATAATATTCCTCCTGTGCCCAGTAGTCTACAATTATTTAACAGTATTTCCATAATTTCTGTATGAATATGTACATTACCTGGTCATGGGACTACGGCCAAATGAGTGTGTATGGCAGTCCTAAAACTTTAGGCAAACAGGTGACAGGTGTTATCTTATTAAAGGGTTAAAGAATTGGCTTGGGGCGCAACTCAATGCACTCAGTGCCAAATATCACAGGTAACAAAGATAACACAGCTATTGGGTTATATAGGTAATGTAAAGCTTGCATTGAAGAACTCTGTGGGGGAGTGTGTGAGTAGATATGTTGCAAGGAGAAACAACAACCCTGGGAGACTGGATTTGTTTCTTGCAAGTGACTTGAACCTTTCCTGGAATCTGGAATAAATATTTTTCTCTTTATTTTCATTCATACAAAGTAAATGAATGTATTTTCAATCTGATTGCACTTATCTATATGCTCAGTTTGACTTTATGTGCACAGACAGGTTAAAGGTAATGGGGATTTCCAGAAGTGTAATATGGCCATGTGTGCTCGAACTTAATAATTCATAGGGTAACTGGATAAAGATCATAAACTGCTATCAAAACCTGAATAAATTGTCCTCCATTATTACAGATATTTTCTTAGAAATTATACTTTAAGATGACATACTGTTTACAGCTCCACACACAAAGTCAAGGTAATGTTATTATATTGGTCAATTAATTGGCTATGGGCTTTTCCCTACTCTAAGCTATTGTTTTTATTTATTCTTTAATATATTTTTGGGCATTTTAGCCTTTTTCATGACAACAGTAGAGAGACACAGGAAAGGCAGTGAGAGAGAGTGGGAGACATGCAGTAAAGGGCCTAGAGAGAAAAGACAGTGCTAGAGAGACAAAATGGTAGTGGAGAGACAAAACAGCAGACTCTACAGGGAGTGGCGGCTGCTGTGCCATGGGCCCACACACCATGGCACACCAGATGGGCGCACACTGGCCCGTCTATGACCACAGTGCCACCTATCAATTAAGGTGCAGGTAGACTGGTAGGAGGAGTAAAAGCCCATTCTGCTACAATAAGTTCCCTTGAAAACATGATTTGTGACATTTTGGAGAGTCTCAACAATTCTGACAATATGCTTTCTTTTTTTGCCATGCATTTCTGTTACTCTTCATCATCATGGATCATGGGTAAGATTAATCTGTTATTGATTGAGCTTAGATCAGTCAAATGGTCTTTCTCAATCAGCAATAAAGTGCCTAGTAGTCTATTACTACTACTTTGTTTATTGGTATTGTTGTGTCTACCCAATGTGTCTTTTGCCCCCATTGTATTTAGTTTTGTTTGTCTTCGTAAATATAGTCTGTTTCACCCCCAAAAAACTAAGGGGCATAAATCCTCTGATCTGCAGATATCAAACAAAAATGTGTATTGACATTTCACAGCTACCTAGCAAACCAAAAGGCTAAATAACTGGACTTAGGGTTCACTACTGGCTGGTAGTAGCCAACTACTGTATGTGGTAAAGCAAAATATACCTATATATCTTGAATGCAAATAAAGCCCTAGGGGTTTCCCTACATTACAGTACAATAGGGCCTACCTCATAATGGGAGTTTTTGGCCACTCACAGGTGTTTTCAGACAGATACATGATTGACAGCTGTAATTATTGATCGCTGTTCAGATTGCATTACAGTAACTCTGTTCTACTATGTTCTGTTCTACGTGAAACTGCAGATCATCTATATTTATATTTAGCCTTATGATTTGGAGGAAAGAGCTGCAAATGGAGGTTTTGGATTTTCACATTTTTTTTGGTTTTTACTCTTGATTTCAGCTCCTGTGGCTTTAAGTGTTTATAGCTAATTCTATTTTATTTTCATGTTTGAAAAAGGGATTGATTCTGTAGTCACTACCACTCATCCTGCAGTAGCCTAGACCCCCACCCCAGCTTGAATACAGGTCACTGCACACAAACTTACTCAAAGCAGGTTACTCATCTCCTAATCATGTGAGTCCTGCTAGCTGATAATAAACTTAAGGTATTTTACTATATTAAGATGTATTTTATGGTTGTACTGTCAGGTCAAAGTCTTCTTAAGACTGAGCCTTAAGAATCTGACTACTCCTCAAACGTCAGTAAAGTTGAAGAGTGTCCAGGCAGGACAAGACAGACCTTTCTATGGCTGGGACACTGTGGCTATCATGTCTGCTTTTCATTCTCATTTTTCTCCTTGTGGGACTGCAAGGGGAGCTGAAGGACACAGGGCAACAACAAGACAAGAGGGATGTCGTCACTGACCAGTGAGTTAAAATTTAAAGTGCCCACAGAGGTTTTCTTGAATATGAATCAAATATGAGCATAACTAGTATTACTCATCTCCTATTTGCAATATATAAACTTCAAACATCTCTTAAATTTAGAGAGTATAATATTTCAGGTAAGTCCCTTGCCAGATATTTAATGATTCTTGCCTTTATGTAGAAAATGTCTGTGCAAACCTTTGAATGGAAACACACTGCAGCAAAAAGAAAGAAAGAAAATAGACCTCTTATAATTACAAGAAAATTAAAGAGAATTATGAGATAAGATCTCATAATTATGATATCCTGATCTCATAATTAGGCTACAGGAAAAGATCTCTAATTAGGAGATCAGAATCTCGTGAGACCCTAATCTCATATCAGTAGTAATTAGTCATCACCACAATATGGAATTTATTGAAAAAAAATACTGGTTTTTACATAAAAATATAGATATAAACCAGAGGAAACAGCAGCATCCAATAAAATTAGGTGTGTTTTCCAATATAGTACATCATCATGAAAGCAAAAAAACAACATTTTTTTGGTAAATATAAAAAAAAAGGTCAAATAAAAGACGAAAAAAACAAATTAAAAATACATGAATAAATGTGTTATATTCATCCACAGTAGTAATATCTGGTACATTAATTACACATTAGTTTTTGATTGCACATTTGTAATTAATTTATTTTAGGCTATTTGAATACAAGATCATTTTGTTTTTTGTCATGTGACCAGAGGTGGCAAAAATACACATTCTTTACTCAAGTACAGTTACTTGTGTAAAGAAACACCCCTATAAAAATAGAAGTACTGATTCTGAAGTACATGGATAAAAGTACAAGCTCTTAATGTACTAAAAGAGAAAAGGAAAAAGTATTTCTACATTTATACCTTCTGTTTCTGTGCAAAGCTGCTGAAACCTCACATCATACATCTCAGTATTAGTTCTGCCTATTTCTGACATCTCATTAAATTCACACCTGTCAAGTCTTGCTGTCTTGTCTGTTTTCTCTTGTTGGGTGTTTTTTTCCTCGCTCCGTCTGTCATACGTGAAATGTATTGCTGTATGTATAAGGAGTAATTTTTTTGTGTTATTGTCCCGTGTATCTAGGTTCTAATAGCATCATGCAAAAGAAAAAGAAAAATTAAGGCTCATTACAAAACAGTAAATGTCAGGAGTAAAAAGTACAGATATTTGTATGTTTGTTATGTAGTGAGTAAAAGTAAAAAATCATTGGAAAAATAAATATACAAGTAAAGCCTGAAAACCTGAAAAATGTAAGGACAGTAACAAAATATTTATAATGTTACTTCCCACCTCTGCATGTGACCCAGTAACTCCACAAATGAAGACATCTAATTTTATTGGATTTTAGTTCTTCTTCTGTTTTCTATCAATATTTTTATGTAAAGATCTATGTTTTTTCGATAGACTGATAGAGGATTGTTATGACTAACAATGTCTTTGTGTTTTTGAGATCTTTTCTCATAATATGAGATGTTTTCTAATCTAATCGTAATCTAATCGTAATCTAATCGTAATCTAATCGTAATCTAATCTACGTGATTTTATCTACTGACTGACTGAGCATGACAGTGGTTAAGTGTGTACCCAACATAATGAAAAACTTATTTAGTTTAAAGGGGTTCTAAATAGTATTGATATTCTAAACTATCAACTGCAGGGGGAAGTCGTGTACCAGAACGCACTCATGGCTACCAAAACCACCAACAAATTAGTGCAACGTTTCCACAGACTGTATCACTCACTGAATAAAGTCTGAAACTCATAGTTTACATACGTCTATACTTTGGTATCAAGATTTCTCCCTCAAACAAAAAGACAACCAGTCAAATGCAACTTTTCCACTGCTGGTATCAGCTCCACTTGCCTTCACTCAGCATGGCCTTTTTGGTTTTTCCACTGCATGAGAGCAGGGACCACAAGTTACAATCAGATACTATTTCTAGTACCACCTTCACCGAGGTTCCAAGTGAGCCAAGGTGATACTAAACCTGATGTAAAATCATGCAGATCACGGTTTGATTGATCCGGAATCGTTGCTGTATTGTAACGTATGTGTGTCCTTATCTTGTGATGTCGGATACCGAGAAATTCAGAAATTCTACCTTACAGTTTTAAGTTTCATCTTCCTCCAATGTTGCATCACTCGCATAGATATCTAAGAAACATTTATTTTTTCTATGTCTCACTCGTTGCGGAAGTCGTACTGAAAACAATGTCACACTTTTTTACGCTGTGTCACTATGATGACCAGCCTTGCGAGTGAATGTTATGCCTGCAGTCAAAATGCAGGATACTGGTGGCCAAACTGACGTGAGCCAAGCCGTGCCAAGTCGAGGCCAGTCAAATTTCATTCTTTTACTTCAGAGCTGTGTCTAGTGGAAACAATGGCAATGCTTCCATTTTTTATCACTTTGTCACTTTCTTTGAAAGTTGTTTCTTACTGGTTCTCGTCCCATCTCATCACATTCAGTCACTTTGGTGAAAGACCTCTTGCCGTTAGTTTTCAGCATCATAGGAGACTGGCAGAGTGACTCACTACTCACTCTAATGGTCACATACATTCAAAATGACCTCCTGGCTCATAGCTGTGAATAAATTCAGTGCATATCTTTGCAATACAATACACTGACATCTCTGGCATAGCATCAGAATATCCTAAACACTAATGATACTTTTAGGTCATTTTTGAATATTTTGAAGTACAAATACTACATATTCTATTAATTCTGTAACTGTTTGTTTAATTCTGCCTTGGTTCCCTAATAACTCCAACAACAGCTAAAAATTATATATTACTTTAAGATGAATGTTTCAGTTTTGTCCCTCAATTCAGGGCTCACTTGCAGGCCTCGAATTGATTTTAGACCCTCAGCAAAAAGGACAATTATTATTATTATGTGATATTAATAGGATTAAATATAATCCTATGTCATAGATAGATTTTGTATATTGCCTCATAAAATACTGTATACGCACTATTGAAAAAATGTAATTTAAACCTCCTTTACAGTGATTTTCATAAACAGTAGTGCTCTGTGTGAGGATAGCACAAAGCCTGTTTTTAAAAATTGTGTGACTTGACTCCTTAGGCCTCGGATGCTGTCAGATAATGGTCACCTTGTCTTCACAACTGGTAACGATAAAGACATTCGCTTCAAGACCTCAGCATCTGGTCGGGTAAAAGTAGGTGATGAAGACCTCACCCAACTTTTAAGTCAGGTAATGTTTTTTTCTGTTGCTAACATGTCTACACTGGATAAAATGGTTGGTAATTTTTCTTATTTTGTGTTTTGTTGGTTTTATGTTAAAGTCTGTGTATAGTAAATTCAGTGATTTGTTTCTAAACACATACATGTTAGAAGGTAGTTTCTGGATACAAGTAAAAAGACTGTGAACTAGGCCTTATGTAGTGCTGATTGATGAAATTCAAGATTGGCATCAGATTTTTGGATTCTTTGAAATATCTTTTGACTCAGGTTATGCAACTTTTATGACATTGTTTCATACATTTATACACCTTAGACATCTTAAAACTTTCTAAATACATTGAAATCTTCTTATTACAAAGTTTAATGGAACACAAAGAAATTTTAAATAACAAGAGTACATTTCAAACTATTTGATACTATCAGGACCACAGAAAACACTTTGAATAAAGTTGGTACTTGTACTTTGAATTAATAAGAGTTCACTGTAGTTGGAAAAGTACACTCTACATGCTTGCTTTTGAACAGCTTTATTAAGCTTTGACATAAATAGCATAACAGGCTAGGATCACATTAAAATATACAACTGAAATGAATAAGGTGGCACATTGGTGCAGTGATTAGCACTGCTGCTTCAGAGCAAGAAGGTTGTGGGTTTGAATACCAGTGACATGTGGAGTTTGTGTGAAATTTGCATGTACTGCATGTACTGCTCCACACTTTACACAGAGCACTTTAATAGGTTAATTGTTCAATGTCAGAACCCGCAAACAGTTAATAAATGTCAGAGCAGGTGCAGCTGTTCAAACTGAACTTGTAGCATTTACTGCATCTGTGCTCCACATTCAGCAGGACTCTCCACAGCATCTCTATTGTTTACAGTGCTTAACAAATGTATTAGACCATCTGTCACAAAGGACTCTTTCATTTTCAGTGAGCTCTCAACATTTTACCATTTTGAACATGAATGAGGAATTTCAAACTGAATTCACCTTTTTATACCTAAATTTGAGCCGGCTCACTGGGCTTCTCTGAGAAGTCAGAAATTAATCAAGCATAACATTCAACCACTAAAACAAAATTTTCTGTTCAGGAATGCAAGTAAATAACTGACTGAATTGACATCTAAATCAAGAAATAATAATGTGCTTTACTATTTTTGCTGTTTTTTTTTTGGTAAAACAGTACATTTGAAAATTCATGGATAACAATAATAATTATATTTTAGCATTAAAAATATCATTTCAGTTAAAGAGCTTCTACATACTGATGTATTAACCATTACAGAAATATAAAAAAAACAGTGTTGTTAATTTAGGGCAGTGGCATAAACCTTACATTAGATGGTGGTCTAATACTTTTGTGAAGCACTGTACATGTCACAAACTACTTGGTTATATTAGTCTACCCAAGAGTTAGTGAGGCTTATTAGACAGCATTTGGGAGACTAAATTAGAGAAGTACCACAATAAAACTGTAAGCATTACTGGCCTTCACCTAAACTGATTTAGTTGATGCTAAATCTCATGCTTGTTCCACAGCAATGATGTTCACCAGTGTGCCCTGATTGTGCAGGAACATCACTCTATTAAGGTTGCAGTCGGCCTAAAATTCACACTGAAATTTCAATCAAAAAGGAGTACTTACGATAATTCAACTAAAGGGTTTACATCTATTTACAAGTGAGTGAAGTGAGCTCAACATCTTCAACTGGCAACACTATTTCTTGCTGTTCAGATCCATTGGCTTAGTACATGAATATAGATGGAGACAGTCATACTCCTCCACACCCTCTGTGCAATACCCTCACCTAGTTTGGCCTGTGAACCAATGCAGTTTCTCTGTGTGGCTGTTGCAATACACAAGCAACAAATGTATAAAAAATGCTATTATGGTGAAAGTTATCATGTTAGAACATGCACAAAATTGGATTCTATCCTAAATTCCATACTGTATTTTGATTCTAAAATCCAGCAAATTGCTCTACAAGGTCATGCTGTGTGAAAATATATGGGACTCCGTATCAGAGATGGTGCCATAATTAGGCAGTCACTGGAAAGCTAAATTAAGAAATGGCAATTGGTTTTACACTGGAAATTTAGTCCTCTTTGTCCAAAACTGAGACAAGACCAAGTAAAAATGCATTCAAGAACAAGCCAGAAATTCAGGCCAAGAGAGGTCACGTAATGCCAAACTGTAAATTGTAAACATCATCAAAATCACCCTGAGATATGAAGTAAGAGAATTAAAATATCAAAACGTATGAAGTTTGGTCTATTTGCCAAAGCAACAGCACATTGTCTTTTACCTTGAGCACCCAGCAAACAGCATGTACACAGCCCAAACCTTTGACACCTAAACAAGTAAAATTTCAGCACATTTCAGCAAAACCACTGCTGCAGGTCTGAAAATATAAAAATGTTTCAAACTACAGTTACAAATCCCATTTCTAGAAGAGTCTGGACATTTTTTAGCATACAATGAAAACTAAAATACAATAAAAACTAAAATTTGTGATTCGTTAACTCACTCAAACCTTTATTTAAACAAACATTTTAAAACTAATGGAATCCAAATATTCACAATCAATATAAGTAACAAGTTTCATAAATATTGAGGTATACATTGTTACAGTGGTCTCCTACACACAGATGGATGCTGGGGATTGCAATACCCTGTTCACCGAGGGGTAATAAAGGATAATGAATACATTTGTTTAAAAATCTTAAGAAATAACTTTGACTTCTTTTTAGATAAAAACCAACAAAGAAGATATTGATGACATTAAGACTCATGGAGCTGGAGTCCCACCTGATGTCACCAACAAACTAAATGAGTTAAATACCAAGGTAAGCAAAATGAAATGTATGAAGTTAAATTCACTTTCACTTTTTAAGTAAAAAAAAAAAAATGAAATCAATCAAATCCACAAACCATGTGTAATATAATCAGTTTAGGTGAATTTTGTACTTTAATACTTAAAAAAATATATTTGATTAAAGCTGCAGGAGGCAAAATCAGGGGAAAAAATGCTAGAAAATACACGCCTTCCTTCTACTCTCTCCTCTCAGTCCAAATCAAAATACTAAATGTAGAAATCTTAGCAGTGATCAGCAATAATTACAACTGTCAATCACATATTTAACCCCCCTACGTGTCTGAAAACACCTGTGATGAGACAAAATCTGTGTCGTGGGGTAGATTTTCTACCGCCCGAAAACAGGAAATCCACTGAAGTGGATAGAATTTTTTATTCCTTTGAAACCACGTGAATTACAATACACTGAAAGGTAATTATGGAATTTTTGTCCAATCACACAGCAACTATCAAGTGCTACAGTTTTAATTTGCATTTTGTTTATATTTACTTTGTTCAGTCTGAATTTTCAAAAACATAATGTGATCAAAAGGTTTCAGGACAGAAACAAAAAACATTTAAAAATGTTTACTTTTTTGTATTTTTTGAATGCAGTCGTGTGGTTATAATATGTTGTATTTTTCATGTATCTGATGATACATTTTTCTAATATTGTGAATACATTATGTAGGCACTGCAATTCATCACTTTCAGTGTTTCTTTCCTATCAGGTCTCCACACTTGAGAATAAAGTGACTTCACTTGAAACGGTGAGACATGATTGTTGTGAGCACTTAAAATAAAGAATGTCCTATGAATGTCATATTTTTCACATTTGTGTTCCTTGTCTCTTCTCCTACAGGAAGTCCACAGGGTGTCATGCAGCAGTAATCCCTGTCAGAATGGAGGAACATGTCTGAACATACTAAATTCGTATCACTGTTTGTGTCCCAGCAACTGGGGTGTAAGTTCCATTTGTACATTATAGTATTATGGCTATGGTAAATAAAGTTGGCTTTGTTTCCCAAAAATTACTTTTGTACACAACTAAATTACTACTCCAATTGCATTGTTATAAATGTAATGACACCTGCATTACATTTTGTTTCAACATAATAATTATTGTTGTTATGTTGTTAAAGTAATTTTGAAGTGGAAAAAATTTTGACCCTAAACATAAATGTAAATTGTTCACTGAACCAGACACTTCTGATGGCTTTTTTATGCTTAGGTTTAGGCCCTGGCTGCACTTGATTAGATTTAAGTAAAGATACAACCTGCAAAGATGTGAAAAAAAGACTTGTGGTGTACTTAATATTAAACTTAGCTATGATGATTTTCTAGCCCTAATCAAAACAACTCTCCTGGATTTATTTGCTGTTCACTCCAGCCTCCTCCACCTGCTGGTCGAAGTGCAACAAAGCAGTGGATTTTTCAATGACAAATTACACTCAGTGGCCACTTTATAGGTAAATTTTTCTAGTACTGGGTTGGACCCCCTTTTGCCTTTGGTAAAGTGGCCACTGGGTGTACATTTCCCTGCAACAATATAAAGGCACAGATTATGCTTGTAGCAAATTGCAATGTGGGTCATATTACATTCGTAACATTTTAGTTATGTATATGAATGTAATTTAAGATAGACTAAGTCAAAATAATTGAATACATTGATAACTACCAAATGGTACATAACACTTAATAATAGTACAACCTGTGTGCGTGTGTGTGTGTCTGTGTGCATACACTTGTGTGTCAGGGCCCTAACTGTGCAACAGATGTGAATGAGTGTCAAGTGTATTTGGGGACACTTCAGAGTTGTCAGAATGGAGCAACCTGTGTCAACACCCCTGGATCATTCACGTAAGCCTCACTGTCTTGCTATAATTTAAATGTTCATTTGCAACTTGTTTGGCTTTTGCTCTCCCTTGAATGCTGTTATGTACAAGCACATTTCAATTCCTGTCTGTGAAAGTCTGCTGATGTTTCAGGGTGAGTGCAGCTCACGGTATTGATAAAAATGGCATTTAAATGTACTGTATTTCCTGCACCATACTATGGAAGCACAATTCTCTCAGGTCAGAAAAAAGAAAAAATGATCAGTATCACATTATATTGAAAAAAGTTTCTTGTCATAACAAGATATTTTCATGTTAAAAGAAGATATATTCACATTTATTACAACATACAAACTATGTTGTTAAAACATAACTTATCTGTTTAAAACATCATGATACATGCCTATATATAGGAAACGATGCATGAAGAATGAATAAATAGAGAAATATGGTTGATACAGAGTTTGATTAAGTTCTGTGGTATTCATAATTTACATAAAACATGTTAGCTGAATATTTTCTGTCACTGACAGATTTCTTTTTTTTTAACTATGATGGACAAATCTGAAGGCCATCTGTCATTTTGACAGATTAGAACACTGAGGGTAATCAAGCCTAACTGTAAGTAATTCACATGCAACACAATAATAGACTACATCTCCCATCCAGGTGCAGTCAGGGTGTTGAAGAGCTACAGATTAGAGCCCTTGTAGCATGTCTGAGACCACTGTAAATCAAGGAGGAACACCTTTGCTGTGTGTCCTACATGTTGCTCGTAACTCGTCATATACGGACCTTTGGTTAGGACCCCTAGTCGTCGAATTTCAATGCACCGGGTGCAATATTTCTCTTACAGCATCACTTTTCAACATACAGGGTCATCCGATAGTGGCTGTAGCTGGTTTGGTATGCATGCTACAGGATTTTCTCCCAGTGAAACCAGTGCTTGGGTAATCAGACAGAGAGTTTTGCCACCTTCTGATCACTTCTCTGCAGAAATGTTCCCCTTCACAAATCTCTCTGAAGTGATGCTGGTAATTCCGTTCTCCAGTGTGGCAAAAGAATCCAGCTTCTCTCTAAACACTGAGTCAGCTTTCTATACCACTTTGTACAGCCATCTTGCATCCTTTTGTTTAATGTTGCCTCAGAGAGGTCCCCAGCCTGTTGAATTGTGGCCTTCTTATCAGGTAGTCTTGTCCATTTTAAGTTAGATCAGTCACACACACAAAAAAAATCCAAAAATAATACCAGAAGACTATTACTATATACAAAAGATAATTTGATAGAGCTGCAGGATTTTGCTGCTAATTCCATTAAGCGAATCATTTAAAAATACAACAACAAAAAAACTGTGTATTGTTCATATTTGTCTGTTGATGTTGTTGTTGTTTTATTCATGTTTTAACAATATAGGCAAATCCATGTATTGTTCGTTCTTTCCATATTCAATTGACAATCAAAAATCGAAAAAAATTCAAAAATGGTTTCTTATATCATTACTTGTTTAATAATCTGATACCAAAAAACAAATAACATTGTTTTTCGTACTTTTGGCTTTATGCTCAAATCCAAACTACAAAATGGAAAAAATTAACCACGGGCCGAACTTGATTTTGATATTTAATTTGCCCAACTTGGCCTGGAAGTTATTTATTGACTTCTTCGTGTGTTGCTTTTGTAACATAATCAATTTAGGTAAAGTCCACAGATTCAAACTTACGATACGATCAATAACTTCTACACATCATGTTCCTGAAAGACCAACAATACCTCTTTCTGACCATAATAAGGTTTACAACAAGCTACAACCTTATTTTCATTGAAACAAGCCATCCTCAGCTGAACATAGAGACGTATGTCATTTGTCCAGATCAGAGGAGTGAACTCACAACATAATTTTCAAAAAACTGCTGTTGTTGGATCACAAAACGTAGTTTTAAGATTGTTTAAGGCAAGAATATAGTTGTTTAGACTTCATACCTGTGGTCGATTTATGAAGATAGTTGTTGAAAGTTTATTCTGACATTTTTGTAGATTTTCCACTAGCGGCTCCCATCAGCAGCTACCAGGAAAGGCAATAAACCTCTCCCAGTCATGAACACACCAGACCAGACAGTCAGCATGCATTTTTTGATTTTTGATTCTTAATTGAATATGGACAGAACAAATGATACACAGATTTAGGCAGTCAGCACATTATAATGTGAAAGTTATCATATTTTAACAAGATAAGATATCACGTTTTAACAACATAAATTATCATGTTATAATATCATAAGTTTGTTGTTGTCATATTAACACAATCATATCTTGTTATAATGTGAAAAATATCTTGTTATAACAAGAACTTTCTCATTATAATGTCATACTGATCCATTTTTCTTTTTCAACCTGAACGCATTATGCTCCGTACCATACATATAAACCAGAATGGTGGTGGATTCTTGTTCAGTGGTCAATCTGCTACCTTTGCTGCTGCATGTAGGCCTACTACAATCACTGTCCTGGGTTCTGCTTCTTCAGGGTCACAGCCATGTGTAATTGAATCATTCCCAGATTGACTACAGGTCTACCCAATCAAATAAAATTATGTCTATTTAAACTTATATTTTAAATAGACCTACAACAGGGCCCTCATTTATCAGTCTATCGTAGAAACCAGCATAGATTTGCCTATTTCAGCGTATGAATCGTCTGCCGTTGCGGCGGCTGAATACGACCAAGAAGAGAAACTTCTTTGGCCTTGAAATAGGCCAGAAAAAATAGGCCATTTTTTATTTCCTATATTTAGCGTAATTGTAGAGCTTATTTTTCATTTGATGATGTTTCAGATACAGTAAATCAGGAGTCAGGCACCAGTGACCTTTGGTCTGGAACTGGAAACTACAAGCTGCGGGGGCAGAGCGTGTGTCCTCTGTCCTATGACACAAAGTCAATATAGGCCTTATGAAAATATTTTATCATAGGCAACATATTTTTAGGTGATTAATATGTGACTGCATATGTTTATATGCCAATCCGAATATACTGTATCAGACCCATGTACCCTCCACTTTATCAGACTGATAAATGCAGAACTTTTCCAAACCTTTCGCCCAGTTTTCTGTCGTATGGTAATTTGACAAATGAGGCCTCATATGTGCACCTGATGGCACAATTTAAATGAGATAAAAAAATTACTTGTCTCTCTTCATTAACCTCCAGTCATACCGCCAGTCTGCCAGAGGAAAATGGGAAAAGCTTCATGACAACAGTTGACCTGAAAGTGACCTCAGAGACACAGAGAGAATGTCAGAAAAAAAAGTGGAAAATATGACAAACAAATGTAAATAGTAGCATCAATAGAAGTCATCTTGAGTGGATTAGCAGATTAAAAAGAACCACTAAATAAAAAAATGAATCTCATAAAAATAATAATTAGGGTCCAGGCAGATGCAAGAATTTTGAGAGGCGTGAATGTGTGTATGTTGGAACTATACACCTGTTCAGTGAGGGGATGCCGGCAGCTCCCTCACAGTGGCCTCTCAGAACTGTCACCAATTTCCCCATTGGACATTGTATGGCAAAAAAAGCAAACAAACCCTGCAGCCCAAAAAGTATTTTCCCCATTATTAAACAGATAAAATGATAAAAAAATATCTCTAAAAAAACTGGTAACAGGACACCTACGACTGCAAAAAATAGATCAGATACTATTCAGTTTATTCTCAGTTTTTACAACAAGAATTTTTTGTATGTGTTAAACTGTCTGAGCCGCAGCAGGAAGGCACAGCAAGGGAAGTGGGTGAAACACTAGTAAACATGCACAGCAGGTCTACTGTAGTCCACATGTGTAATGGGCCGCATAATGTGGAACACAGATGCCAGAAACATTTTCAGTGTATGGGCCATTGAGCAGCTTTGTATTTAAAACATAACCGGTATATAGTAGTTTAAAAGAAGGGGTGAAATTAGGGTACGGATTCCAGTTGTTTTAATACATCCATAGTTATTTGTAAGCACCCCTCTTAATCTATTATTTTGTGTTGTCTTGCCTGAAGACTTGTATCTGTTTGAAGATAAAAGTAAGTTTTTATTCTTATCTTAGATGCCATCCTTGCCCTCTAACTGAATTGAGTAAACATACTGAGTAAATACTTGTAGTATTTCAGATTTGGGGTAGATTTAGTTTACTTCTGTCAAGAGACCTTTTCCTATGCTGCCAACCCATTAGTTGTCCATGGTATTTTTTTTTTTATATCTGACTGCAGCTACCAATACTGTAATGTAATGTTATCTCTGTTTCTGCGCAGTTGTAACTGTTCTCCAGAATGGTCCGGGACACTCTGTACAGTGCGGTATGATGACTGTAGGAATGGAGGACAAAACCTCTGTGCACATGGCACATGTATAGATATAGATCGCGTTGTACCTGGACAGGTAACCAGCCACTTAACATATTGAAAAAAATATATAGCACAATAGTATTAATAGAAGGGTGAGAATGGGAAAATTGTAGATAATAGACACTATTTAATATACATCTTTACCATATGTTCACGAGCATGAGTTTATATTAATTTTTTTTGTTTAAAAAAATGAATATGAACTTATTTGAGAAGTTGGCACTTGAGGCACATAAATGTTCTAAATTATTTTGAAGAAATGTTGGAACGAAAATCTTTTTACACTGTTCCTGTATTTTTCCAATACACAGCCTAAATACGAGTGTATTTGTGAGAATGGCTGGGAGGCAGAAGCAGGGAGCCCAGCATGTGTTGCTGATGTGAATGAATGTAACCTTCCCGACAAGCCTTGTTCCAACAACCCTGCTGTTTCTTGCCACAACACCCCTGGTTCTTTCTACTGTGGAGCCTGTCCTGCCGGTAATGCTTAGTAACACGGGTCATGATGGACTTTATTTCAATTAAACAAGCCACAAGTGCTATAATAACAGATGTATATTTATTAGTGCAATGGCTGTCCAACTTTTTACACTATACACCACCTCAAATCAAATTGAGAACTTGGACTGCTTCAGTTCGTCACATGTTGTAAGAAAAAAAAATCAACTTTATTCAAGAGATGGTTTCATGGATTCATTGCTAAAAACACACACAGGTACTCGGGCAAAACTTTAACTGTATTTTGTCTTTTAGTAGTTCCATTGTCATCTATGACAGTTTCTATGGGGCTCTTTGAAATATCCTCCTCATCGCCCACACCTCTAATTGTTCCTGTTTGGTGCCATGATTGCTGTTTTTGAACCATTCATCATTTTAGCCTTTACTGTCTTGTCATCAGAGTTTAGCTTCTAACAATGCATATTAATAGTATTGTATGATTAGATTGTAGCCTAATTTCTAGATAGACTGATATCAAAACTTATTTTAAATCCCATTTCAATATATCTCATGGTTAAAGTAATAGATTGCATATTTTAATGTGGGGTTGTATAAGAAACTTCAGTCAGTGTATTACCTGCAGTAGATAGTGGTCAGCATGACCCCATTTTACAGTAGCAGACAGGAGAAGCCAGCAGCAAAAATGGTCTTTTAGCCACTCAAAATGGCCCAGGTAAAAAAAAAAATACCTAGGAGTTTAATAGTACACTACTTTTAGAATATTGTCCCCATTTTACCTTGCCATCAGTACAGTTAAAAAGACATAGATTTTTTTTTCTAGGTGAGCTTTTTTTAAGTGGCTAAAATATCATTTTTGATCCTGGCTGCATCCTCAGCAGTGCATAATTTTGCTTCTGTGCTGTTCTGCTGTGTTCTTCTCCTGAATGGGACCATGCTGACTGCCATCTCGTCCAGGTGATAGCAGGTACATTTCCATAAATGTATTTAATGCACATTTTGAAGTTTTGCATTAGAAAATGTTTATAGAAATGGAAAACCTTCAGAAGGAAACAATTTTTTTGCACACTTGATATGGTTTTTGTCTTTTTGTACATTACGGAGAAATGGAAACTCTTGTTTTGAAAACACTATGACATAGCGAAGTACTTGACTCACATGATTGATCAGCTGGTTGCAGTGTCTTCCCAAATATTCAGAAAAAGCACTAAAACATTGTCATTAATTTAAATTCAGCATTTTTTTTTTATTATTAATTTTGCAAAGCAAACATTTCTTCAAATTGCCGATTTCTGCCTCACAAGAACATCCTGATGGCTTTACAAGTCACATTTATGACAAATGGTGACTTTACACTACTTCATCTTCATCATAGTTATCTAATAATTATTTACAAAGCTGTATCTTTTAAAATGAATTTTATTTCATTAAAAATATATATTTTAGAGGTTCTTCTGCATACCATGAGAGGGTGCACAAGTACCATAGCATTAATGTATTGAATAACTAGAAATACTAACACCTGAGAAAATATTAGACTCAAACAATGTTATTGTGTAGTTTTGTGAAATGCAATTGAGTGTATGTGAATGTGGTTTTATGTGATTTGTTAATATAATATCTAATATATTTTTAGGCTGGCAAGGCAATGGCTATATCTGTCAGGATGTGAATGAATGTTTGACCAATAATGGTGGCTGCTCCACCACTCCCATGGTGCAATGCCTGAACAACATGGGCTCCTTCCACTGCGGGCCTTGCCCTCCAGGTATGAATGTAGAAAATGTTTCTTTGTCTCATGAGAATTTATTTAACATCCATGTTCCATGCTGCCATGTATATTGTGCAGTAAGTATTGTGAATAAATAACTTTAGTTAACTAATACCACCATAAAATTATTTTAAACTAAGCTAAACTAAGCAAAAACAACCAGCCAGTAAGAAAGCCAACAGAAAGCCAACCAGAAATACATGGTCACCATGTGCATAATGTATTTTTGCAGGTTATGAGGGAGATGGTAGGTCATGCACCCCGACCAACATCTGTGCTACCAACAATGGAGGTTGCTACCCATTAGCTACTTGCTCCTCCAGCCCAGGTAAACATATGCATTATGTTTCTGTCATTATGAATGTGATTGCATTACTGTGTCTTCTGAGCAGAGTATGCATACAAAAATTGAACATAAAACTCTCATCAACATTCACACTCACTAAATTGATAAATAAACAAACTGGAGATTTGACATACTGTATGCTTTTTAGTATGCTGCAGTACACTTACTGTGCAAATGTCAGGTTGATTCTGAAATCATGTTTTGAACTATATTGAACTATAATTAGTGTGTGCTATTTTATTTCCATGACCATGTCCACAGTATGAAATATATGTACTGGCAGTGGATAGGACCTAAACCACGCACCTCCATCATGGCTACCTGGACAAGAAAACCTATATCCATGAGATGACCCACTAATTTCAACTAACAATCCTTCAATGCAATGTGTCACAATTTGTAGATATGACAATACTCATGGGATTACACCTTTATTAATGACAAGGGTGACCAGGTGTCACATTTAGTGACATATATTCACATTATGTTGTTTTATTCTCCTGAGAAAGCCACAAGTAATGTTAAAAATTAATGAGCTTTATTAAGCTTTAAGCTGCTGATGACAGAATTTGAAAATACACACCTTCCTTCTGCATCTCTATGTACAAATCAAGATAGATTACCTGATGTTGTTTCATGGTGCTATGGAAAGATCAACCCAAAATATCATGATTATGGAAGCTGCCATGATGCTTCTGTGACTCAAGACAAAAAACTATGACAGACATCCCTGATGCTACAGTACAGCTAGAAAGCCACATCGTCCATCGCAAGGACTGTAACAAAGCCTCCAGTAAGAGCAAAGGGACTTTGTGTTTATGTGCATGAAGACTGGTGCTCAAACAGCAAAATTATACACAGCCATTGCTCACCTGACCTAGAAGCCATGTCAGTTCAGTGCAGACCGGAGAAAGACAGGAGGTTAGCATCAGCGGAGTGGAGGGTGCGGGTGGGGGTGTGCCGATGGAGGAGCTTATTCAGGTAGGGTGGGGCCAGGTTATGGAGGGCTTTGTAGATCAGGTGGAGGATTTTGAAAAGGATTCTCGGGAGGTGGATGGGGAGCCAGTAGAGCTTGTGGAGGACAGGGGTAATGTGGTCACAGGTCTGAGAGTGGGTGAGCAGGCGTGCAGCAGAGTTCTGAATGTATTGGATTTTATTGATAATTTTTGATGGTGAACTGTAGAGGAGACTGTTGCAGTAGTCCAGACGGGAGGTGATGATAGACATTTTGACAACATTAACTACAGTATGTGGTGTGTTTGAAAGCCTTGCAAATGTACAACAGGCCTACACATCACCCAGGTTTAAACAGCTTGTTTGACTACGGACACGTGGGTGAAAATACCATCTTTCTTATTATTACGCTAACACACATCTTCCACCTTCACATACCCACTAGGATCCAGCTTTCCTATCTGCACCTGCCCTCCAGGCTATGTAGGCAATGGTTATGGACCAGTGGGTTGCACACAGACTTCCAACATCTGTCAGACTAACAATCCCTGTGATAATGGACAGTGTGTGGTGAGTGTGCGTCACTGTGCTTTTATGCCAGATCTGTATCAAGCATGTGGCACTAAGTTTAGCTTCAGTCACTCATTTTAAACAATAAATTGGTAATATGTTTTCACTATGTTAAAAAAAACATGAAAAGATCAAAAACAAAACAGATTTGATGATACTAACATGTGTTACATGTGTATCTAGAGTTGTATCACAGGAATAGGCTCACAGGAAGTAGTCTGTTGGAAAAACCTTGCCATTGAGTGACTGTTTCAGTCGGCATTCTCCCTTCCATTATCTGTGTGTAGATTAATTTACATAACATCATGTCCACACTGTCACATATGCAACAGATACACTTGCATTTTTTACAATCCAACATTTTAGTATTGGCGGTATTGTCAAGAATTCAAAATCCAGCTTTATTAACAACATATGCATGGTTGTCTGAATAGTTCAGTATTGTACTTACAGGCAACCACCTCAGCTCCTGGCTACATCTGTAATTGCAACTCTGGCTGGGAAGGAGTCCACTGTGACCAGAATATTAATGAATGTCTAAGTAGCCCCTGTCAGAATGGAGGAACCTGCACAGATGGCATTAATGGATTCACATGTGCTTGCACTGCCCAGTGGACTGGGCAACTCTGTCAGACACCACAACAAGGTAGGTAAGGTGAGGAGACTAAACAACATGGAACATGGAAGGCTGAAGGGGATTGTATGAAAAAAGGAAGTAAGATACCAATAGACAGGATGCAAGTGCAAGGATCTGAGTAACTTTGACAAAGTCAAATTGTGATGGCTAGGTGACTGGGTCAGAGCATCACCAAAACTGGAGGGCTTGCTTTGTCATAAAAAAATTTAATTTAACTTTTGTGGTTTTCAACTTTTGTGGTCTTTTATAGGTGAGTATTTGATGTTGCCATCTATAGTTCTTTGGTCTTCTTTCAGCTTTGGTGTGAGTTGTGTCATTTGGCTCACTAAACTCTAAATTCTCTGCTTCTTCTTTCCTGTTTTTTTTTTTGTTTTGTTATTTTCTTCTCATTTTCTGTCAGCTTGCCTAAACAAAATATAGATCAAACCTCTCAGGCTTCAGTAATAGCTGAGTTCCATACTGCACTACACATAAACACAGTTCCTTAACTTTCTCTGCTTTGACACATAATACTTTGACAATGAATGCAAATATTATGTGGCAAGAAAACTCAACCTTGACTTTAGAAACTTTAGATTTTTGTTGAGCTTTCACCCCATGAATAAAGGCATCAACAAATCACATGCAGAACAGATCAGGCCATAACAACAATGGCAGACCTGTTGATTGTTTGCATTTCTAGCTACCTTGTATTATATGACAAATTACAAAATTATAAAGACAATCAAGGACATTTGTAGGACTTGAAAGTCAATGTGTAGTATTGCCAAACAAACAACATCTTTCTATCTAGATTGATTGATTCATTTTATGACCATGCCATTTTTGCAACAACAGGTGATGTGTTGTTGTGTCTCCCGTTTTTCTGTAGGGTGTGCAACAAGTCTTATTATCATGTACTACTCCAAGTGTGTATATATGTTTCAGAGTGTGGTGGTTACCTGACTGGCCCTGCTGGTTCCTTCAGTTATCCCAACACCCCAGGTCATGATGAATATGATCACCTAGTCAGCTGTGCCTGGGTGATCCGCACTGAACCAAACAAGGTGATTATTTGCTTGTTGTAATTATTATTTAATAATTTTTCAAATGCAGCAGGGTAACAAACGTGCTTTGAATTTTCTGTCTCTTCTTTAGATCTTACGTATTAGCTTTCCTTTCTTTAATCTGGAGAGCAGCGTCAACTGCAACTATGACTTCCTTCAGATTCACGATGGGGACAGTGCCTCTGCTTACATGATTGGGAAATACTGTGGTGAAAATAGCCCACAAGAGCTTTTCAGCTCACATAATAGCCTTTATTTTTGGTTTCGTTCAGACCATACTGTCAGTAGAGATGGCTTCACAGTTGTTTGGCAATCTCAGGACCCAGGTAAGAGTGTTTCATCTATGTTAAAGCAGACTGTAACTTTTATTGGGTCAAATACCAATGTGTTGCTATGGATTTAGTAATACAGTTTGAAACATTTCATTTGATAAACATAAGTAGGCACTGCCAAACAAACACAGGATTTTTGCTGAAGGCAGCCTCTACATGATAAACCATATCATGGATGAGCTGACAGTCAATACTCTGTCAGTTCATCACAGAGCTGCAGAAGAAATAAATAATTTCATAGGAAATGTTCATTTATTTTTTTTATTTAAAAATGATCTCCAGTCTGTGATCAGAGCTGTGCACCTAGTAATGTTCTGTTATTTATAGCGTAGAATGCTGTCATTAATCAGAGCAAATATTCTACAAAGCTGTGTAATAAGCTTTAGTATGCGTTTCATTATTTGAAAGAATTATGCATTTGGTTTGTCACACTGAATTAACCGCCTCCTCTTTAAGTTACACAGTGGAAATAACTGCACCTGTAGCCCACAACTGCACTCATACAACTGTAAATTTCAGTGAGATGCTGAATGTTTATTCTATATAATGTTTATTCTTATCTGAAATCACCTTCTCATCTTAGTTTGTGGAGGGCAACTGACTGCCCCCTATGGCAACATTAATTCACCTGGTTACCCTGGAAATTACCCACCTAGCAGAGACTGCTATTGGACAGTGTCAGTAGAGCCTGGCTTGCTCATTACCTTTGCATTTGGGACCCTCAGTCTGGAGCATCACCCTAACTGCAATTATGACTTCCTAGAGGTAAAAATGCTGCAGAATATACCATATATATGTACATATATATGTACATATATGTACATATATATGTACATATATGTACATATATGTACATATATATATACACTGTTGCCCATAAAGTTGGAATAATTTTGTTTTCAGACACATTCCTCTTTTTATTCCTATTTATACACATCAGTAATCACCTTTGACCAGGTGCTATGATTACATACTCCAGTTACCAAGGTGAAACAAATTCATGCTTAACAATTGTATGTCAATATAAAAGGCAAGACACTTTTTTAGAGTTGGCTGCATAATTTTCAACCAAATTCGTATATAAATAACATACAAATACAAATACAATACAAATACAAATACAAATATAT
>JAPQRN010022335.1:0-22345 GCA_037367275.1 Coranthus polyacanthus | reverse complement strand
GTCTGTGGGATGTGGAACTTTTTGGAGCAGTGTCTAGTGGCCACCAGTGGTACTGCACTTTAACGTCTGCATTGGTTTCACTTTCACGACACAGTTACCGCCCCCTGGGACATATGAGGCCCAGACCACCTCTGACTCTGAGGTGATCGGATCTCTATTGTTACGTTCAGACTGCAGGCAAAAGTGGCACAGTTAAAATCTGTTTTTCCAGCTCATATGTGACTCAGATCTGAGAAATAAATCTCGAAATGTGAACGCAGCCCAGGTTTCCTCAGTGTTTCACGTCTTGGATAGGGCTGAGAATGTCAGTACTTTTATGGCACCGATTGAATTGCTTAGACACTGTGGGCCTGGTGTCGTTAACTGAAGATATCAGCAACGGTGTCAGTTTTGAATGATACGCACCCAAGCCTTGGTCATCACACCTTGACATAGAAATATCCACTGTGATCAGATCATGAAAGCCTTGTGTTAATGCCAGCTGTGAACAGGTTTTGGATTCGTTTTTGTGAGACAAAACGGAGGACGTATCCGATGCAGCTTTCACCTCGTCTGTTTCAGCCGATCATTTACATGATAACATAAACCAGAACAACCTTATTATTTACTCTGAAAGCTGATGATTTACTCAATGTTTGTGTTTTAACATCATGTCTCTTATCTAAAGTAGTAATTAGTGTAGTGTTTTAATTCTCTGCAGATGTTCTGTGTGCGTTATATAAATGAAAGCTGGTTGACATCAGCTGTGTTTCTGAACATCGGGAGCTTTTCCGCTGCTTCCAGCTAATAAGAAAACATTCTGTCCTTTATTTGTGAAGCTGGTGGGTGGGTTTAGATGGAGGAGGCCAGGAGATCTTACAGGAACGATACGCTCCCTGAAACACCTCCTTTTTTATCCTTTGATATAATACTTTACTGTCTGCATGCACCGGAATTTGTTTGCATTTCACGCTCCAGCACTGCTGCAAAACAAACCAACTCTCTTTTGTCTTCTTCAACCTGTTTTTATTACTTTATTTCTACACACCCTCCTTCTCTTTTTTTTATATAGTTATCCTGTCTGCCTTTATTCGTGTCTCCGAGCTCCTCTTCTTTACCCGTCCTGGTTTGAAAAGCTGCACATCTGACGCTGCCTTGCTATATCATTTTACAGTGTGACTGCAAAGCCCCGAGCAGATCCGTAATATCTCTTATTGCTGCCTCAGTAACTATTTACCCTGAGAGCTGTGTTCTCTGTTTTGTGTATTCAGAGCAGCACTGGCTCGGCTGAACTAAATCCCTGGGGGTGAAATAGAGAATGGGAGGAAAAGGCCTATTTAAAAGCCCTCCCAGACTGACCCGTATCATCCTCGTAGATGCTCCTTTTACTGCACTTTTTAATGACATTTAAAAATAATTTTTAAAAAAGCAGAATCACAGTGGGAAGCCTCACGGCGGTAACGTGATGGGGTTCACAGCAGCAGGGAAATATTTTTGTAAAAAAGAAGAATTAGCAGCTTCGGTCCATTGGTGCAAAGGTGTCCGCGAGTAAAACCGTCTTTCTGTGAAATGACTCTGCCACAGTGGACTAATTTGACACTAATTAAATTAAAAAATAATGTGTGCTTAGTCACACATGAACACAAATGCTTGTTGAACCAAATCAGCACATCGGCTCAGTTAAATTTGCCGAGACACTAAACATGCAGAAGTCATTTGCTTCTTAAGACGTTCAAAATTAAAATGTGTCTCAAAGAAACATTTAAATGAGTCACTTGTTTACCTTTCTTGCGTTGAATATTTTTATCCATGCAGGCAGCTTGGCTTTAGGGAAGTGGCAGCCGGTCAGTAGGGGGCGCTGCACTTCCACTCAACATGATAAGCATGAATTAATTATAGCAAAAATAATTCTGAAATAACAATAGTTTACACGTCCTGTAGCCAGTGGTCATGTGAGAATTTATTCAGATTGTTTTCATGTCTGGAACACACTGTGTACCTCACCTGTGTGTGACGGCCGCCTCAATGCACTGCTCCTGTTGCTCAGCGTGGAAACTGCCAGCCAGAATTTACACAATGTGTTTCCCCTTGATAACGGCCTTCATACGCTATTATGCGATTCTTCAAAACAACAGACAGAGAGGGAAAGAGTGCACCGGAATGTTGTTTTGGTGTCTGTGACATATTCACACATAGTCTAGACATTGAAACTATATATGAAAGGTGTCAGTTACTGTATTGACTGATTGAATATCCAGACATCTTTGCATTTTGCTGCGTCTAGTTTGAGGCTTCGGGAGAAATCAGGGGAAACAACAGCAGAATTTGAAAATGCACACCTTACTTCTGCAGCTCTCTCTTCTCTGTCCAAACCAAAAGAGTACATATAAAGACAGGTAAACCTGACGCCGTCTCACTCTGCAATGGACAAGTGAAGCCATTTTTTCCGAGCTTCTGCGTTGAGCCATGGAGTAGAGCAGTAGAGTCACGTCTGATGGAATCTCAGCAGCGATCGGTAGCTACAGCTGACAATCACGTATTTAACCCCCTCCGCCTGTCTGAAAAATCTCCTGTCACGGGGCTATTTTCTATGAACGGAAAACAGCCCAGAGATGGGGGTAGAGTTCTTGCTTTGTCTTGAATTACAATATGCCGAAAGGTAATTATGAAACTTTTGCCCAATGACACCACAAACGATCAAGCACAGCAGCTTTGAGAATGAACAAAACAGTGTGCTAAAAACAGTTCTGTCCATTATACTAAGTCCATGACATCCATGTGCAGGGTTGCCATCCCTCTTGGATTCGTTTTTTCCCCTCATTTGTCCTTGTAGCTGCTAAATGCAGTGACTATTATATCCACGAAGTCATCTGCCTGCTACCCATTAAAATGTGCAGGCTTGAATGTGAGCTTGTTCTACGTTGATTGACGGTGTCGCTGTAGTTTTTTTTAGCCTTTAACGAATCCCCCATCGGCTGATCCCCAGTATCTACCTTTTCTTATTCCAGTTGTATTTGTGTATGTAATTTTTCAGTTAGAGCAGAAAATATTCCTTGGCTGGTTAGTGACATTTCATGAAAATGAGCACCAGCAACTCCTTTCAGGCCCTCATTACACACACAGTTTATAGTATTCCTCAGGCCTTTGTGCTTCTGTCCTTTATCATTTCATTTCACATTTCTTTTCTTTATATTCCAGTTTCCCTTTTTGCTCCCTAAATCCTTTTTTTTGTTGTTTCTAAATTACCTAAAGAAAGAGAGCTGGCTTTAATTATCTGATCATTTCTGCTGTGATGCTGAAACTAATCTGAAGAACATCGAAGACGAATCCAGCTAAAGAACCTCTGAGCAAACTTTACGATGAGGACATTTTCGTGCTGCTGCTCCAGTGACATTAACATTTCACCTCATGTTTCAATCATTTAGACTAAATATTTTCTGCTGCTATGAAGACTCTGCTCATCCATCATACTCAAAAAACATATTAGCTTATGTTTTTGAGTCATGCCTCAGTATGAATTATTCAGTGGCCTATTCATTATCCTGACTGGACCTGCAGGAGAGGATGAATCTCATCTACGGCTCAACCTCTGCTTCTTTCTCTGAGGAGTTGGGAAGACTCTCAGAATAATTAAATTGCGGTTTAAGAGTGTCAGGGCGGTTTTCCATCTCACTGCATTAAACAACTGCACTGGTCCATCATGATTGACTTAGATACAAATGATCCCAGTTTGATGCCAGAGCCTTATACTGCACACAACACAAAATGTAAATATTTCTGCAGAAAGTGTGCATGAATTCCCTCAGCTTTTTGTTTTGGCACAAATAAAGGCTGTGATTTGATGAAATGCGACCTGATAATTTATTACCTTCATCTGTCATAAGTGATATTTTTTGACGTGAACCCAAGGTGTGAAGGTTTGTTTCTTTTTTTAAGTATTTTTTTTCGTAGCATGGAACATTTTTGTGCTAACGTGGAAGAGCAGCAATAAAAACAGTCATAAAACTCCTATGGAAGTGACTGGTACTACTGTAAAATGTTGCTTTTCCACCGCATGCCATTTTTTTTCCTTTGGGTAAAAGTTATGGCTCATCTGTCAGTCTTGTCCATGCCTCTTCCTGCAGACATCATCAACTCCCACAAACTTAAAAATGACATCCCATGATTCAGTATATTGCTCTGCTGCAGGAGTTTGGGTTTTATTTAAGACCCGGAGATGTTTAGACAGACTGATGGAACGTATAGAGCTGCTCTTCAGGGTTTATACAGCAATAAGGCATGCACAGCAATATGTCAGGACACAGATAAAATGAAATTGTCATTGCATTGTGTCTCCGTTGCGGCAGAGTCGCTCAGAATGAAAATGAACATCTTTGAAGCTGAAATAGATTTGCACTGATGACGGTCATTTCACTGAAACTACGACTAATTCACTAAATAAGGATTGATTCAGATCGTTGTGCTCATTCTTTCTGCTTCAGTCCCAGTCGGTCTGCGTGATCACACCTACCATATTTCCCATGAGTCCCAGATCTCGTTCCACAACATTTCTTTGTGTTTTCATGCCACAGTCTCACTCACAGGAGTCGATAAAATCTAATGTGCACTGTGCAGCTGTCTGGAGCTTTTTAGCCTCTTAGTTTCAAAGTTTTTTTCAGGAAATTCACAGCGTGGTGCATCATTTCCAGCAGCAGGAAGCTGTTTTCAGAACTCAGGGTTTCTACAGGTACTTAAAAGTCTTAAAACAACTCAAATCGAAATAATATAATGTCATGAAATGTCTTAAACGTGATTTAAAAAAAAAAAAAGAATTTGCATCATGAAGTTAACATTTCTATTATAAATCAACTTCAGTCTCTCTTACATGTGTTTTTGGGAAAAAAATTGTATTACTGTAATACACTAAGAATGAGCAGATCCAGGTATGTCCTCAAATAGTGACCTTTATTTCTGTCAACTGCAGAAGGTACCAGGCCTTTGTTTGAAGAAGGCTCATATTAGAGGCAGGTCTTCATTTCTAATTTCCTCTGTTTAATAAGTAGAAATGGTCTTGTTTTGATCTGCTAACGTTTGCGATGTTAAAAGTACCGCAGTGCACTTTTCCACAACCGCAACATTTCTTTAAATGAAATGAAATGAAAATAAAAGCCTTATAGCATTTCAGTGGATATAATCTATTCATTGCTTAACAGAGCTTTTATTGCGTAAATGTTGCCTTCCTGTCGTACTTGTAAGTTTCTACAAATGACAGTTTCGCTGAAAATGAAGACACTCCTGTAGTGACTGAAACCGAGTGATCGAGGACATGGTGTTGAAAATAGCTGAATTATATTGTCGAATGCATTAAATTAAATTTGTAGACGTGAACATGCTTAACTAGCAGCACATTACATGACTGGGACATGAAGTTTGTTTTTTACCAGCCTGTATTTGAGGGCGTCGTGTTGTGCTCACCCCCAACTATTACCAACGTATTTCTTTTAACATGAAATATGTTCAGTAAAGTTTGAAAAAGTGTTTAAAGTATTAAATAATTGGTATACTTGTGGTTCACCCACTCCTTGGGTGGTTTGTTTTAATTGTCATTACTTTGGTTTGGATGGAGGGCACGTGTTAACGATGACGCCACGACTCATCAACTTTCTCATCGTCTTTAATTGGTTTGATTATTCGGCTTCAAAAAGTCATTTAAATGCCCACCCCTAGTAATAAGTTAAAAGTGTTTATGTTAAGATTAGTTTGATCTTATATAGGACTAGTGGCCTGTATTTAAATGTAATGCTGATATCATGTTGCTGTTTGTTTGGTATTTTATAAAATACAATTGAATAATGTTAAATGAGACTCGTGTACCTTTACTTTTCTACCATCAAGTAGATCTAATGTAGGTTTATTATTTAACTACTTGTGTTTTATTAAGAACTTCACCTTTTATGAAGCAAGTTTAATTATTTGGCATAAAGTTTTAATGGTTACCCAACATTTTTCAACAGTTTTCTCAAACTCGGACCACAGGGGCACAAAAATATTCATGGCACGTCATGGCCTAAAAAGGTCTTAAAAAGTTTCACATTTAACTTGTTGAAACCTGCAGAAACCGTGGAGATTAAGCACCAAAAATCCACTATAGGTACTGACAACATGATCATGAAGCTTTAAAACTGAATCTGATCAAAGATGAACACTCAGGTCCAGTTACAGCAAGTTATAAAAAGACGTTTTCATGGCACTAATTCTTCCAAAGACTATATTACTGTTCCTTAAAGTTAGGTGACTCATGTGGAAGAAATTCTTAAAATTGAAGCTGCTACATTTGGTCAAGCTTTACAAAATCCTGGTAAAAAACGTTCAGCTCTACTTTGCACATCAGTGGACTGTAGGAGAAAACAACCAGATCATATACAGTGTCATATTTTAAAAACATAAGATTACATGTTTGAATCTCTATTATTAATTCCTCTGGTTTCTCCTCCTGTGCAGAAATGATGAGGCTGCATGCGGTGGAAGTTATTAATGAAAAATTCAGGAGGCTCATTTAGCTGCGCAGCATGGACATCCATTTGATGAAGCAGCAATAACAATCCATCAAAAGAGGAAAATCATGGCTGATAAAGAGATGGAAGATGTTTGGTGTGTGGCTCAGGTACAGAACAAACTGCTGGTCTGTTTCACAAACCTCCATGTTCTTCTAGAAAATCCTCAAGATGTAGTCAGGAAATTTGACAGAAACTTGTTTTTCCGTCACATTATACATCCTATCATAGAGCCTTTGTCTCTGCTGCTCTTTATACATAGTATAATTTCATTGTTTCCATCTAATATAGCTTTTTTGTTTGTTTCTTGTATTAATTCAGTGAATGATGCAGTCTAATTAATCATCAATTATTCACTCAATCTGTTTCCATTTCACTTATTCACATTTTTGTGATGTTTTTTTTTAATGTTCAGTGTTTCTACTCAGGTTTTTTAAGCTCAGTTCAGACCAAAGATTCACAATGAAAACAATCTGTTTTAGGATGTTGGAGGTAAAGGTTGCGGTGGTGTGAACCGACCTGTCTCAGCTCAACTAAAGCCGGCTGATGGTGACGAGACATGAGACACTGATCAGCCATAACATTATGACCACTGACTGGTGAAGTGGTAGTAATGCTGATTATATCATTATAATCGGATCTCAATCTAATTGAGAATCTGTGGACATCCATCCATCCTTCTTCTACCGCTTATCCGAGTCTGGGTCCCGGGGGCAGCAGCCTAAGCAGGGAAACCCAGACTTCCCACCTCCTCCATCTCCTCTGGGGGGACACCGAGGCGTTCCCAGGCCAGCCGAGAGATATAATCCCTCCAGTGTGTCCTGGGTCTGCCCTGGGGCCTCCTCCCGGTGGGTCATGCCCAGAACACCTCCCCAGGGAGGCGTCCAGGAGGCATCCTAACCAGATGAACCACCTCAACTGGCTCCTTTCGATGTGGAAGAGCAGTGGCTCTACTCCGAGCTCCCCCCAGATGGCCGAGCTCCTCACCCTATCTCTAAGGGAGAGTCCAGCCACCCAGCGGAGGAAACTAATTTCCGCCACTTGTATCCGTGATCTTGTTCTTTCGGTCACTATCCAAAGCTCGTGACCATAGGTGAGGGTAGGAACATAGATTGACCGGTAGATTGACCCTCTTCATCACAATGGATTGGTACAACATCCACATCGCTGCAGATGGTGACCCGATCGGTCTGTCAATCTCCATCCTCTCCTCACTGGTGAACAAGATCCCGAGATACTTAAACTCCTCCACTTGAGGCAGTGACTCATTCCCAACCTGAAGGGGGCACTCCACCCTTTTCCGACTGAGAACCATGGCCTCAGATTTGGAGGTGCTGATCCTCATCCCTGCCAGTTCAAACTCAGCTGCAAACCATCCCAGTGCAAGCTGGAGTGCAAGCACATAATTATGTTTTCCAGACCAAAGAGCGATGCCATTACAGATTAGTTTGATTGAATGTTCTCCTGTGTTTGATGATGCAGAATGGATTGTCTTCTTGCCGCTGTGGTGGTTCCTGCCAATACCACTCAGGTCTCTTTCATTGTTATGTTCCCACATGTTCTCTTTCAATGCTATGTTATGTGGGAACATAACATTATTAAATCCTGCCTAATATTGTGTAGGTCTCCCTTTTGCCACCAAAACAGCTCTGACCTGAGGCCTGGACTCGACCTCTGAAGGTGTGCTGTAGTATCTGGTACTTCCCACTGATGCTTGACTGTACTGAGACAGGCTTGGCCTTCCTTAGACCACTTTTGGTAGTGTACTAAGCACTGGAGACCGCGAACACCCAGCAAGACCTGTGGTTTTGGAGGTAATCTGGCCCAGAGTCGTCTAGCCATCACAATTTGGTCCAAATTACTCAAATCCTTACACTTGCCCATTTTGCTGCTTTCAATGCATCGACTTCGAGGACTAAATGTTCACTTACTGCCTAATATATCCCACCCACTGACTGGTGACATTGCAACGAGATAATCAACATAGTTCCACTTCATCCACATTCTCATCCTCCTGTTCTTTGCATTTTTTCCATACACACAAAAACACTATTGTTACAGTGTAATCTTCAACTTAGCTTCATTTTTTACCACTTTAGCGGCACAGATAGACAACTTATTCTTGTACATTGACTTAGTCCAGTGCTTCTCAATTATTTTCTGTTATGCCCCCCCCAGGAAGAAGAAAACATTTTGCGCCCTCCCACCGCGACTATAAATAGTATCATTTGTCTATACAATTTTTATAAGTACACCTCTGCATAACATTGTATCCTTATTAACATTAAAGAAAACAAAAACGAAAGAAATATAGATCAACTTACAACAAAGAATAACTTTATTAACATTGTTTTTGAGTCTGTAACACAAAAGATTTAAAGTGGATCAATTTGCCTTAAATCTTAAAAAAAATTAAACTGTAATTATTTAAACTATAAACATTTTTTGACCGACTAATTGAACCATTTGATACTGAAAAATGGAGGGTGCAGGGTGCCATATTTAACCTGCTCAGCTATCATTACTGCTTCAGCTGCCATTGCTGCTCTTCTTCCGCAAGCTTCCGCCTCTTGCCATTTCTGCTACTGCAAGAGCACCTGATTCAGTCTGATTTTCATTGCAAGTTGATTAGTGAATACTTTTACACTGAGTCATGTCTAGTGATGGGCAGATGAAGCTTCATGAAGCATTGAAGCCTTTCATCCAATTGGTTCACTCCAGCGCAAAGCTTAATTTGCTCTAGTAGGACATCTACTGGATGCAAAAATATCAGTTGGCATGAATTTGAAGTGTGTGGCATTTTGCAGAAAGCCTGTGAATAAAACTGTCAGAAAAATAAAGAAGTATGCATGTATATTGTACTGATGGCAGTATACTGTGTATATAACACCCACATTTTGAATGGAGCCTGAGGGATTTATATCATTGTCAAAACCAGTGGCAAAATCATTTTCAGCTCCTCCCCTAAATGAAACAAGCCTCGATACGCGCATCACGGAAACGCCCCCTCCCCTACTCGGCACACGCTTCGAAGCCTCGATATGGAACGTCACATCACTAGTTGTGTCTCCTTTGGTTGCGACGGCTCAGTGTCAGCGTTTCATTGTCAAGAGCATTTCAGTGGATCTAAGTAACACCTGCTGCCTGTACTTTCATGCTTTATTGGTGTTTAACATTTAGCTGCCTTCGTTAGGTTTTCAAATGTCCCACTTTAATATCTGTGTTGTTGGCTGCTTGGTTGTTCCTATCCTTGCTTGTGCTACTGTATTCTGTAGTTGGAACTGCTATGGGCCTAACATATTGACATTTATAACGCCCCCTTCTTTAGGTTCTAGCTGTTCAATGGAGTATGCTATGCTACGTGTAGCCACTCTGCTCATGCTATGGCTCATGCTATGCTATGTTACATGTAGTCACTCGGCTCATGCTATGCTACCGCTACTTGTTGGTATGTGCCCAGTGTCCAGTATTAAACCTGTTTTGGGTTGCTGTGCTTGTGCACAGTTTATGCTGATCAGTCATTCATACTATAATGGCTTACGATGAACTGCGCTGTGGCTAATTGTTTAGCTTACTGCAACAAGTACAGGTAGAGGAGGCCTCAATCCCTGCTTGTGTTTCTCCATTCATAGTATGCGTAGTATTTTCTTAGAGCATCGAGTTTAATCCCTGAGAGAGCCTTGCTAGCATAGCAAAGGGGAACTGAAACAAGGTTGGTATGTTTCCTCTGAAACAAAATGTGCCTGTTTGGCTTGTTAGCTTACCGTGGGAGTTGCAACATGTTTGCTGCTTCCAAAAGGTCTCTGTGATTAATCATTATCTGCCGCACGATTGATCATTATTATTCTTGATTCTAAATGGCACTTAATCATATTTTCAGGGTGGTTGAAATAAATTGATGAATCAAGGTTTTTTTTCTACTTTATCATCTTGCTTAGTCTCAGAATTAAACTTCTGAGGAGTACCCTAACAGTCCCTCAGCATCTATGTATCACTAAGTGGATGTGAACTACTAGCTCGACTTGCTGCAGCTAATCTCTCACCTAGTGGGTGCTATGGTGAGTGGGTCTATGGTGAGCGGGTCTATGGTGAGCGGGTCTATGACAGCGATTGTCATAATGGCTGCAAACATGTGAGCAGACCCCTTTTTTCTCTCAATGAATTTTATTACTCAGAGGTGCGTGTTCAAGGGTAATTGCTGCATTCTCGTTGCATTGGTGCAGTGTTGCTAAGTTTTTACATAGAGAATATCAGAGTTGCACCCATTGGCTATAGGCATTAGCTGACTTGGCAAACCCTATGCTCTATGGGTCACCTGCTTCTAATCTCTACCTCTAGATCACATCAAGTTGAGTGCCCTGTGATCTCCCGGTTCATACAATAATATCATAAGTTGTGTAAACCCCTCCTACTGGCACCTCCACATAGCACATGGGATGCCAGGGAGGTTTGCCTGCTCCATTCTGTTCCCTAGGGGGGGTCTTGATGCTGCTTTCCCTGCCCTGGTTTCCATGTCTGCTCATGGAAGAGCAGGGAGGTGTGCCCTTCCTGCTCAGGCTTTCCACGTATGCATGTGGAAGGACAGGCAGCTCCCAGAACAGAGCCATACCGCCAAATACACATCACTTATGCAGATGAAAACTTAATTTTTGACGAGAGTGGTCCTGACTGAAATAAAATTAAATAAAATCAATAAATAATAATAAATTCAAATTGATCAGCAACATTAACTCAGGAGCACAATACTTTACAACACTTTAACCAACAAAACAAAAATGAATAAAACAGTTTGTGCTGATTTTTTTTTTTATCAAAATGAGGAAGTCAGGATTAATGGCTACAAAGAAAAAAACTCAAGTGACTCATCAGCGTGATTGAGGTGTAATGTCTTTAAGTGACGCGAAGTTAATTTATTTGGCTTCATGCTGTCTGCTGCCAACATTTTTAGACACAGTAAACACACCGGTCTTTCCTCATCTCCCACCATCGTCACAGGGAAGCGCCATTTTTCCTCGTCTTAGCTTTCGGGAGACTTTCGTTTGTCTCATTATCTCCGTCTCTCTCTGCCTTTCTTTTCATTCCTGTTAAATATTTTTTCATGGTGTCTCTTGAGGGTTTGTTCACTGCACTTCATATCTCCTGCTCTGTGCTGTGTGTGTGCATATGCTCGGTGCAAAAAAACCCTACACCATAGAGCTAATACTCCCTGTGCACACTCTGCATGTTCCCCGGGGTCACGCTCCCCCCTGACATCGCCCCACTATTTGAGAAGGACTGACTTAGTCTGACATTCAGTAGGTGTCATCATTGTACAGTCCGTTTACAACGAACTAATGTCTTACTCAAGGTTATTAGATCCATATTGCAGTGTGTGACAGTAAACTTAAACGATTGCTGAAATCTCACAGTCTGTAGATGCCTTTATGCACAAATTGAAAATGTGCATTAAATAAACGGTGGTAATGGTCTTACTTTGACTTAAACAAGCTTCAGATTTGTCCAGTAAAATATACTGTATTCTTGCCAGACACTGGACCAGCAAGAAAAAGTCCTACTGGAAACCCTGGTACAAATAAAGTAACCTGAACTTGATAGACTGTTGTTGTGGACATTTTAAAGACTGTAGACTGAACAGTACAGAACTAATTAGTCCATGTGCAGCGTTGAGGCTCAGACTGGTGTGACAGCTCTGTGATGCCGAACCACATAATGGTCCTCCAGCTCAGAGAGCAAAGGGAGCTGCTGCCTGAACAACTTCTCATCAGGACGCCAAGGACACGCTGCACTGCTCTATGTGTGTGCAAGGAGGTTGTTAGCAGCTGAACGGCCTCTGAGAGTTTACATACGAGTGCAGATTGTGGTGCACGCCTGAGGCACAAAACTCAGGGTCTGTTTGTGTCAGTCACCAACATTCTGCTCTGGAGGCCAATTTAATAATTTCATTTTTTGAGTGAAATCTCAACGGGAAAAGCCAAATAACTGATTTTTCAGTCAAAGTGCTAATTACCTAAAAGGCTAATTTATAAGCAAAAGCAGACCTTTTCCCTTTCATGGAGACTTTTTTCTCTCCTGTTTAAGACTGATGAGCTTGTTCAGTCAACTGTAAATGTGCCTTGTCAGTCCTGCATGAAGATCAGAAGAAGGCAGTGCCAAAGAAAAAGAATTACCAAAGCTCTGCAGGGATGTATGCATTATTCATCTGTTCATATCACTGGTGTTCTTCATTCATTCTAGAATTGTTCTTTTTTGTCTTTTTGTTTGCTCATTGGTGGCACTGCCCAAATATCAAATACAAACATATGTCTGGAATATCTTGGGAAAAAAAAAAAAAAGTAATTATAATTATATATTTAATTTAAAATATTTAATATAATAATATTTTGCTGCCCATTTTTGTTCCACACACAAGAAGAGCAGCAAGAAAATGGCACCAAATACCACAGATAATGGTCCAATGTTCAAAATCTCAAAATCTTTGCTGCATTTATGCTGCAACAATGCCATGGTCGAGGTTTGATTAGGTTTAGTTTACCTCTGGGCAAGATAATGGATTAATTTGATTAATCGAGTTGTTGCTTTTTAATGAATGTGAAAATGCCTAAATCATAAAATCAAGATTAGTGCTTCCTTCCCAACAAAATGGTTGCTTCTTGTAATATATTGATTGTGAACAGTGATGCTTAATTTTATTTTAAAATATTCACATTTTTTAACCAACGATGCACATTGACACCTTTGCAGCATTACCTTTTGTTATTGTTGTTGCTTGTTAATATTTCACATATACAGCATATAGATTAAATAAACTACCATTTTAAAAACTATTGGTATCAGTAGAACTTGGCTCTGATAGTGGCCAGTAGATAATATTAAGTTTCTAAACTGGAATTCCTGACTTTGACGGAAACTAATACCTGAAAAAATAAAAATCACACCTAGACTAGCTAGATTTTTTGTTGCTTGGTTAGTTTTATGCTTAGTTCAAGATTTTCTACTCATTACTTTGAGTTTGATATTCATTTCCAGATTTATTTACTTGATTGATTTATTCGTATTCAAAACATGTACAGTTCCAACTATGTGATATTGGTCGATTAGTCAGCTTTCAGTTTTTTTCCTGTTGTTCTTGTACGCAGCCCGGCCCAAAAACACACAGTATTCGATTGGACCGCCTTTAGCTTTGATTACGGGGCGCATTTGCCATGGCATCGTTTGCCACATAATGCTTATGCAATGTCACAATAAATGTCACAATATTTATTTACGTCCAGTGTTGCATTATTTTTCCACCAAGATCTTGTATTGATGATGGGAGAGTCGGACCACTTCTTCCCCAAGTCTCTCAAGGGGGTTCAGGTCTAGACTCTGTGGTGACCATTCCACGCGTGAAAATGATGTCTCATGCTCCCTGAACCACTTTTTCACAATCTGAGTCTGATGAGCCAGACCTTTTCATCTTGGAATATGCCCGTGCCATCGGGGAAGAAATGAATTCCATTGATGTAAAAACCTGGTCATTCAGTTTATTCAGGTCGTCAGCTGACCTCATTTTATGGACGCATAACCTAGACCTGACCAACTGCAGCAACCCCAGAGCATAACACTGCCCCCACAGGCTTGTTGAGTAGGCACTAGGCATGACGGGTGATCACTTCATCTGCATCGCTTCTGCTCTCGGATGCACCCATCACTCTGGAACTGGGTCAATCTGGACTCATCAGACCACAGCAAGGCATTGTATTATCTTATAAAAATCCATTATGGGTCGACCTCTTCTATTTTTAATCATGTTTTATCTTGAGTTCATGTAGACCTCTCTGTCCCAATCTTAGGGTCAGAAAAATAAAATTTTACGGCCTGTTTATATTGGGTCACTAATTGACAGAATGAAATACATGACATGCCATGATATGCGAATGAATTTTCCTAATTCAAACACTGGAGTGTTGTTTTTTTGCTACACTGGTCTGTTCAGCTCAGATGCTGTGTGTGCAGCTCTCTCTCTTAACATGGACCTGGACCTAAAAACGTGGTCGCACTCCGGCTGAGGTAAGGTTTGAGTGTAAAATCTGATTCCCGTACTCTTGATCATGTGCATGATGTCAAAAGAAAATACAAGGAATAATTTATAAAAGCTGGCTTCACCAAAACCATTTGAAATGCAGAGAGAGGCCTTAGAGTGTTCTATATCAGTAACTGCTCAATAATGAAAGCTGAAAAATGTACAGATTGCATGGACATCTCCAGAAGACTTCTCAGTATCAAAACAAATGAGTAGAATTTTTCTTTTCAATAGGCAGAGTTTTACCAGTGGAAAAGTAAGTCAGTTGTGTGTTACTTTGTATAAGCTAGAATTTGAGTCGTTTGTTTCATGTGTCTTTAAGTTGATGACTAGTGTGTTGATACCTAGTTAACATTACTTGTCATTGTGAGATGATTGCTAACGTTATCTTGAGAGCAATGGTTCTACAACGTGCTGGCTTGTCCCTCATGTGGATTAGGCATCAAAGTGCATTCATTCAACATTGTAATTTACTTTTGTAAGTTTGGGCCCTGGGGAGACTCTTTTTTGGGTCTAGAGCTGAAAAAGTGAAAAAGCAACCCCTGGTGTAAAATCAGCCACGAAGAAAAAAAAAAATCTTTTTTTTTTACCCAACCCTACTTTAGATATAAAAACATCTTGGTTAGGGTCAGGAAAAGGCCATGGTCAGGGATAAAATAAGACGTCATCATGGTTACATACACAGTTATGGTTAAATGTAACAACGTTACTTTATATACTGTATATATATCCCATCATTGTTACACAGATGACACCCGGTTTAATGCTTCAGTAAATCCAGAATATTTCAGCAACCTCCACACTCATTAACTGTTAAACTGCTGTTAAGGTTTGGATGTCTCTACTATCATTCTGTTTATACCTGTTAGTACAAATCTACAGCACATTTTTACACAATGTAGGATTCTACCATATCTCAGTCCTCCTAGCCCTTGTGTTGGCTTGCAGGTCAAAAGTGACCTACTACCATGTTTAGCTGTAGAAAAAAACCTTAAACTATCTTTTTCCAACTTGAAATTTTTTGACTTTTCCGAAAAGGACCCCATCATTAGAAAAAGTGATGGTGTGGCGAGAAGAAGGTCTAGAGCTGTATCTTAGAACTGAGAGCATATTTTCATTTTGAAATCCATTATATTTGAAGTTAGCCCATTGCTAGGGCTAACTTCTGATCATGCGCTCATTCAAATCAATAAAATACTTATATATATTTAATCATTGTTTGTTGTCAGTAACCAGTGTGCATTAATCTGTCGGGTTTACTTTACTATAATGGCCAATTCGCTCTACATTATCCATTACGTATTGTGGCTGTAGACTGTGTGCTGGCAGAGTTCAGGAATGTTTTTTCTTTGTAGTTTGTATTTTATTCATGTTGTAGAAGTGAACTCTCATTGACTTTATCAACACAGCAGTCTGAGCTGTAAACTGTGATCCGAGCTTCTTATGTGCCTGCCACCAACAATAACAACAAAATAAAAGCAGAAACTGTAGTCACACTGCACTGAACGTTACAGTACCCTCCCGCAGACATGCAGTTCCCCCATGCGCTACTGTTGTGATTTATATTTCATGCTCTGTTGGCCCTCGCTGCACCACTCCACCTTAGCCAGGCCTGAATGAAACATTCATACAGCAGAATACATTTACATATCCACCAGCCCCGATACTGGCACAGATGCAGCCACTCAGAGACTGCCGTGTCCCCTCACTCACAGTTTCCCACAATATCAACCGTCTTCCCTTTATTTGACGTCGCCACGAGTTTGCAATCCATAAGCATTACTGACCAGCTCATGCAGACATGTAAACATGTAATGTGATTTCCCCCAAAAACAGGTTTCTCACAGTAATCTATTTCTCAGCCCTAGTCCAAACTGGGGTTGCAGCAGTTTACAGTATACCATGACACCAAATTGATGATAATCACATTTTGTGGAGGAACACTGACACTGACATAATTCCAGCTGTCCACATTGTCTGTCTGTATAATTACCTAAGAACACAGAAACTTCTCCGGTACATAAGTGAGGGTGTGAATTATTTACAGAGAGATCTGATCTACAGTAAAGTCTATTTTGACCGTCATTTAGAGCACTTGTGACAGCATTTCTCAGTATTTTCAGAAGAAGCAGATTAAGAAGTAATTCTATATTAAAATTAATATTATAATATCTATAATCACAGTCCTACAAATGAAAATACAACAGTAAAGTCCTGGTTTTACATTACGTAACACTTGAAATACATTTTCACTTAACATACTTTGACTTAAGTAACATTTTTAATTGGTTTTACTTGTAAGAGAGTACTTTCATCGTGTGGAATTAGTATTAAGTAAAGTAAATAATGCTTTATAAAGAAACAAAAACAATGACCTCTGCTTTCACTTTGGAGCTCTCAGACCTATAGGCTGTATTTTCATTCTCCACTGCCATTCATTTGGGTAGCTTGTAATTGATGCCTCGATTTTTCACGCAGGATAGAAATTCAGAAGTTCGTATGACTTGACTTGCTTGACTTTTAGCAGCGACTTGATTTGAGCTGCTTGATCTTCACCACAGTGACTTGGAACTTGCTTAAGACTTGAAGGATAAGACTCATGACTACCTTGCTACTTGCACATGTGTGGCTTGCTCCAACCTCGGATATCACTGTCCCCCTTCTGTCACTGTTTTCATTACTTGTACACATACACAACAGCCGCTATGGAGACAGATGGTATAGCTGAACTCTGCTTCACCTGGAGAAGACAGAGCTTTGAGTCTGGATACAAGCAGTAAACTGTAGAAAAGTTTGTGTGTTTTATATGACAGACACGGAGAAGAGCAGCAGATCTGAGAGCCAATGGGAATTGTATCTTTTGTGTAGAATTAGAGATTTGTCTTAAGAGTGTGCTGTCTCAGACCAAATCTAAGATCTGTAGCTTTCAAATTCTGCATCCAGGTAATAAAAATGACGTGGGGGAGGGTCAGGTGGGTCTGGGGCTGAACTCAGACTTAACATACTTAAAAATGTCCTGACAACGCTAATGGAGATCAGGCTGCTTTATTACAAATACTTCACAATATATACATGGAAACCCGCTGCTGTGCCTCTTTCTCAGTTTACAGATGTAAATGTGTGATGCTGCTGCTGCCGGCTGTGACACCAAACAGAACATCGGTACTAATGTTTCTGCAAAATCCTGAACACATTCAGTGACACGTGAACAACATTATTTTAAGTTTCAGATATTATTGTTTCAGACCTGCCTGAGTCACATTAATAGTCGATTAATAAATCCTATTTTGACAGATATGTCAGTAGATTTTGTTATAGACGTGAAAAAGTAGAGAAGCAAAAGAAAGCAAAATACATGAAAGCTGGTTTGTGATTGTGGAGATCTGTGCGTGCTAATTAAAGACATGAAATTTGTGGGCTTTTTGATCTCTGAAGTTTTCATTATGGACCAATCTGTAAATGTAAAGCCTGAAAGACTAGAAACAGCTCCATGGGTGTGTTTGCTCCAGCATATCTTTACCGCAAAAAGTTTTGTAAATAGGTCCTTAAAATGGAAATGTGGAGTAATTCATGGTGCAAATAGCATGGATTTGGCCCACAGAGAGCTGATTTGTAAACCCGAGGAAGCATGATTCTGTATTAATGTCCTACTTCTGTTCCATTAGGACAAAGCAGTAAAGCTAACTTATTCCAGGTTTCTGTAGCTTGCTAGCCCTTAGTTAAGATTAATTTGAGTTATTGTCTCTGTGAATCTGGAGGCTTTGTTCTTCCATGTAAACCTCCACAGACCATAGGATTTATCTTTCTTCTTTCCTGGGAGTCTCTGTGAAGCTGTATCTGTTTCACTATCCACACCTCCAAGGCTGCTTCCATCTGTATTCCCAGACACTTGTCTGTACCTCAGAGGCTGACAGGATCTGTGTTTTTTACTCCTTTACACCTCAGAGGCCTTAGATGGATGGATTTCCAGTTGCTGGGGTGTAAATCTTTGATGTGTGAAATTGTCTGTGCTTAAAGAAGCCATCGGCTGTGCTTTGCTGAAGAAGCCGTCTGTGCTGCAGTGGTTGTTGTTGGTGTCAGAGCACCAGAGATTAGTCACATCAGCTGCTTTCATTCTGCAAACAAATAGTGGAAGAATTTACAACTGTGCATTCGCAGATCCACAGAGCTGTATACTCACTGTGAATCCCAGTTAAAGTGTAAACACGATCTGTCATCCTGACTTTACTGGTGGAGCACACACTGAAGAAAATCCTAATTTGTTTTGTTTGGTGTGTTCTTTTATTTGCTTTGGATTTCTTTTACCATTCGGTAGAACAACAAGCCTGTTCTTTTTTTCCTTCACCCTCTGATGTGACCCGTTGTAGCTCCAGAGTTTCATGAATTAACGCCCCTACAAGCATCAGGACAAATGACACAGTATACCTGGGATAACACTGAAATGTACAAAATCTCAGTATTTAGATTGTGACAATGCAATGGAGAAGTTTTGGTTAGGTTTTGGCTCAAAAAAGACCTTGAATAGGAAAAGATGGTTGTAACTAAACCTCAAAGATCTAGACCAAGTAAAAATAGTTGTTCTAAAAAGTTAAAGTCTTTAACTGCTAATCCTATCCATATGCTTTAAAAAGTCAGATCAAGTGGAGTTTTTCAGCTTTTCAGAGCTGTCATGTGTCTCATTTCAATACAGAAGCTCTGTAGTGAATTTACAGTAATTTATTAAGACCATTTGTTCGTCTTCAATTTCTGATATTTCTCTGAAAAAAATCACCTTTTCTTCTGTGGCCTCTGTTCTAATATGCAAATTTTTCTATTTACTCCCTGAAGATTTCTGGATACATCTGCATGGTCAGTAAGTGAAATATAAATGAATACACCTGATTTGACTGAAAAACACAGAATAAATTAAAATAACTCAGTAAAGGTTAGGTATGCATTGATTGAGTTCACAGAATACCATCACGTTTTGGTGCCATTTTTCAGAATTTCAGTAAATTCATCCATTCTTGCACAAAGAAAATTTAGAAAAATTAAAAACTGGGACTTTAAATTAACCAGAAATGAACCTGAAACTTCTCCTGCATTAAGTGATGAGTGGCACCTGATGTTGAGGGTTAGAATATGTTAGAAAAACTAATTAAATACAGAAGAGTCAGAGGTGCCAAAACTGTTCTAGTTTGGGGTGTAAGATTAGATGAAAGCTGAGAGAAGCTTTATAATAAAGTGAATAAGTTATGTCATAATTCTGGTTGTATCCCCTCATTGCGTAGAGTTCCATCTGCTGTCTGTGTTTGTTTCTGTTTGCTTTTTGGATGCTTGTGCTCAGTGTTTGACCCACCAGCTGCACACACAGCTGTCTGACTGACACTTTGCTTAATAATTTATAAGTGGTCTATAAGCAGATGTGTGCCAGCTGCTGCCTCAGGGCTGCTCCTCGCCGTCCTCCTCGGAGCAGCAGGCCTTTATCAGGACGCCGTGATATTTATACTCCACACGTTCAACTCGGATTTTTACACAGAAACTCTGGACACTTTAGATGTTACACATGGTGCATGATCAGCAGAATGATCTTTACTGGAGTCAAACCTGCGGTGTTTAGTGCAGAGATGAAGAAATAACCAAAACAAAACAGTAAAACAAGTCTGGGTTCTATTGTTTCCTTTTTTTTCATATGTTTATGACTGTTTATCTGAGCCAGTGTTTCATAATTTCTCTTATGTAATTACATTGGTACCTAATATCACTTTAATAGCTTATTGTATTTATGGCTCTTCTTAAATTCATATTGTAAGAATGACTCACCATCCTGTAATTGCAAAACTGCCTAATTATCATACAGTAAGTCATAATTGAGTTTATATATATCCTGTATACACATACTTTATGATTTCTATGTTTAAACAATGAAATGAAATTAATAGTAAAAGCTATTAATTTTAAGTTGATTTACATAGAAAAAATTTGATTATTTGATATGTTTTATATAAAATTTTAGGCTGGATGATAAAACAATATATTTTCATATCACTATAATTCTATTTAACGTTATATACATTTTCCTTTTTGTCTTTTATTTTGTTTACATTCTCAGCTAAAACACCCACAAAATGTTTTAATGTTCTGATGTTTTACTTAATTGTACTGTATATTTTAATATTGTACAATATTTCATGTAGTCAATGCAGATCCTGATGTTTTTGCTATTTATCCCTCCTTTTGTTACAGGGAAATCATAAAAAAATAAGTTAACTGAACTGTTCTAAAGTCTGTCAGTGCTTCGTTACATTATCTTTGAAAATTTAATCAAACAAATTTATGAATCCAACAGATAAATATCGATATTAGCAGATATCGGCCGATACCGATGTTTGGCCGATATATCGGTGCATCCCTAGTACCAGAGCTCTGTTAGCAGCACTTTAGAAAATGTAGTCTGTAACAAGATGTAAAATAGTAATGTGTAAAACAGAAAATGTTAAATAGAAAACACTTTTCAACTATAGTTGTAAACAATATATAGGCCTAATGTGACTATGTTAAAAAATATATATATATATCCAAACCAAACTCCAACAGTAGAACTACTTGAAATATAGAAACAAAAATGAATAAAAAATAAAAATACCAAATGTCAACATGGAACACAAAATAAGCCTGACGCTATAAGTAAACACTGCTGCGTGGAAGAACACAAAATGTTGAAAAAAGTGTGATTTGCAACTTAACAAAATAAACCATGGCGTAGAATTTGAAACAATGAATCATCACATGATATACATTATCATATCACACAACCCTAATGTGCTGTGTGTTTTGTCTGTGTAGCTGTAAACACTGTACAGCTTCATTAAGTGTGTGCTGTTTTAATAGAGCATGTTTTGTTCCAGATGTCAGCCTAAAGATGTTTAAAGTGAACTCATAATGCAGTGTTGATGAATTGCATGTTTTCACAGTTGAAATATTGCAGCTCTGAGCTCTGACAGTTTAATTACTGTAATCTGAAGACGAATTGTGGCTTAATCTCTGTCATGGTTTGCAGTCTGTATTGGCTGCCAGAGAGAAAATGGCATTGCTGCAAATCACACGAGGGCCTCTGGCAGCTGTCCTTGTCAGGGCTTTTTGATTTGGTACAAGAGGACCAGAGGCACTCATTCAAAAACTCACTAATGGAGAAAAGTGAGGAGCGTCGGGGTGTTACTCATCCTGATTTACAGCGACATGCCCGTCTGTCTGCAAACTCTCACCAAGCTTTTTCTCCTCAGAAACAAAAAAACAGCTCAAAATGACTTTTTATCGACTTAGGGAAAAAATAAATGCGCTCTAATTTGTTGTGGTTGTGCGGAGAGACATTCACAGTATAAAGTATAAGCCAGAGCATTTGATATGATAGACCAGAACAAAACATTACATTCAAAAGCCCAATGGGAAATGAAGCACTGCTGGAAGACGTGAGACGCTATTACACACTTTGCTTTGTGGCAGCAACAAAATCAGACACTGGAGCCATTATTGAGAAATAAAGGATGTGTAGTCAAAGAACCTGACCATAAAAGACTTAACAGAATGTAAAGAGAAACAGTAAAAGAAGAATAAATAGAAGCTAATGACAAAGGTACATTTTATTACAGAGATTAGAACATTCCATTGGGATTAAAGGAACCGCTCTAGACTGGTTTAAATCATATGTTTTTGATAGATCTCAATTTGTACATGTCAACGATCAATTATCCACCCAAACTAAGGTGAGTCATGGTGTCCCACAGGGGTCTGT
>JAPQRN010022334.1:10248-22366 GCA_037367275.1 Coranthus polyacanthus | reverse complement strand
ACACACACACACACACACACACAGACACACACCAGCAGAGACTGTCAAGATCCTCATGAACCAATGCACCCGTGTCCAAACTCATTAGCCAAGTCTGTCTGACAAATGGTCAGAGAAATGAGGAGGCGCGGATAATGTTTGTGTTTGTGCGTGTCAAACTGGGAATATGACAGTGGCTGCCTGAGAGACAATGGCTGCAAATAATGCCATCATTGTCATCCGAACGCATCCCCCAAAATCGAATCTTTCAGTCTCAAAGCTGATACGGTTTCAAAGGAGTCTGCAGATTTCTGACAATATTATATCTCCTAGGAAAAGCCGTCCCCTAATTTTCCAGTTAAATCCTCATATTCATCCAGAAAACACCAAACCGTGTGTTTATTATGAGATAGACTTTAGACCAATCTGATGAAATTATATATACTGTCTATATATGCACATTATATATTAAGAACCATCCTGCCTTTTAAGGCTTTTTAAATTAGAGATAGACTTAATCATCGCCAACAGGAAGTTTGAAAAACAATTAGTTTTGTCTCAAGTTGGGCTGATATATTAGACTTCTAAACTGTAATTACTAATAGTTTTCAGTGTCACAATATTTGAGGGGAGGGGCCGGGGTGATTTGAATTGGCTTTTTCCTGCTACACACTATTAACCCACTATCTTAAATACGACTGCACGGATGATTGTGGGGACACTTTATTTACCTTTTCGTTTTGGGTGGAGATCGAGAACTCAATCAAGTTTAGACCTGGTTCCCAATTGTCCGATCCATTGAAATGATCAGTTCCTTTTATTGATGCCGGAATGTTTTCTTGACAGTTGAACATTACAAAACAATGACGTCTACGCTGCTGGAAACTGGCAACAAGGAGTCACAGTAGAGAAGAAGAAACGATCCAAAGCATAGCTGTCCGTAAAATGATCCTTTCAAGTAACGCTGTAATATGCCGAAACATATTTCAACAAAACATGGGCTTAAATTTCAGGAAATCCATGTATCTGACACTCTATAACAAGTGCCACTACGTCCCAACAGAGCAGCATGTGAGTTACAGAGAGTAAATATTGTACGTTATAATATTTGCACCACACAAGCAGGATTAAAGGATGTTTTCTAAACCTAAATTAAAAGGAATTCCCAAGAAACACAAATAAACTTGGAGACAATAAAACAGTTGAACTAATGCTCAATGTGTTCGGTGTGAAATGATGTGTTGCCTTTTTTTCCCCACAGAGAAAACTGATCCGATGAGTAATCAATATGGGAATCGAGAAAGAATCAGGCCAATTGATAATGGGATTAGTCTCAGTAGAATCTTATCAATTCCCATGCCTGTCACAGAGTGTGTTTTTCAAGACAGTAAGTGTGTACACAGTTTTGAAAGTGTTAAAAGAAGACCTTCCTTAAGGCAGAGTTATGATTGATTCTCAGGAAGACGAGAGGTTAGAGCCGTGAAAACCAAAACCATGTGATGAAAGGCGCTCAAACGCTGGTTATTCAAATGTGTGATGGACTGCAAAGGATGCGTCCACATGTATAAAAGCAACACATATACTGTATTTAGTAAAGTGCGAATGTGTGAGCACACCAAAGACACACCGGGATAAAGCCTGCGTGTGCTCCCGGTGGCAGTGACGCCTTCTCATCTCCTCAGGTCGATCGGTTCACGTCCTTGGAGGAGTCTGCATAAATGACAGCGATGCAGGCAGATCGATAAGGCGACAGCGAAATGCCACAAATTTCATCTGTCAACTGTGAGAAAGTCACAGCTGAGAAACTCACTAAGACTTTCAGTGGGCCCCGTACAGCTGCTCAATGACAGATGGCGCCGCTGTCAAAAACCCGAAAAAAAATGCAAAATGTTCCACTTATTTGTACGTGAACTTTTTAACTTTTATTCTACTTTCCCGACTTACTGTTATTGTATCTGTGCAAACCCACTATATGTCATAACAATATCCCAGAGCTCTAACGCAGACTACAGTATGTTTTCTTGTCTCATACTTTTATTTTTTCCACCTCGTGTTGTTTAGATACAGCACAAGGTTAGTAAGGAAGAATTGCTCAGCGCATCCTCGACATCTGTTTGAAAAAGGAACTTAAGAGCAACATTATCTACATAAATATAAAAGTCTGGTCCATTTTTGGTTCTGGCAAAACTAAAACCCACAAAAATACAAAGAATTGTTTGTGTCATACCTGTAGGATTTTTTTTCCCCAAACTCCACCAAAAAAACCCTTAAAGTCTCATTTAAAGAAAAACCAACATCTCATGTCAACAATATGAGTGTGTAAGAGCCTGCCAGGTGTGATACGTCATTAGGCAAAAAAAAATAAAAAGGTCCGTGGTTCAGTGGTGGTGATCAAAGCTAAATATGCCGTTTCATCTTCACTTTCATATTTCTTTGAAATTTTGTCACATTAAATTTCTTATGAGTGCCAGTTCTAGACTTGTTGATCCCCCCCAATGCCAGTATTAAGCTGTAGGTCACACTCTTTTTACAGAGACGGAAAAATAACAATGTTTTAACGCGAGAGTCGTCTGCGATAACATATCTTGCTGATTTGTTGCTGGATGTCTGAAGCCAAAACAAACAGTAGATTCAAAGCTTATGTGTCTCTTAGGGGGGATTTATTGTAGCCGGTAAAGACTGATTTATTCTGAATCTGGTGCATTATTCCTTTAGGTCAGAATAACTAAAAAATGAAGACTGAAAACACAAGCATAAAGCATAATTTCCAGGAGAACAGTGGGGGTAGTTTCTGAAAAATTGATCTGCAGTCCCTACAGCACACATCAAAGTGCATTTATGGGTAGAACGGGAGGATTATTGTCTCTGATATCCAGCTGTGCCTCTTGCATGTGGAGAGTATAAGAAAAAGTGAAGCAAAGGCAGACGACAGCATTGAATAATGGCAATAATTCAGCCATTTTTTCATATTTAAATAATTAGTACAACGAACTGACACAGTTAAAGGAAAAAGATCATCAGGAAATCCAAAAATCAGGAAAATCTAATCGTATAATCTGGGTGTGATTTGTGTGGAGGTGGGGTGGATTTACCCCCTATGGTCTAGTTATCTTTAATTTCACTGTTAGGAAAAGGCTTGGACATGCTACGTTTTTAAGCGTTCTAGACTATGGGGACATAATTTACATGCATGCTGCTTCCTCCGCACTGCGTTGCCTGGACTCTATCACCGTGCTTTGCATTTTATATCCAACGCACCGTCCAGTATCCATCGCGTTTACTTTATGATCTGATTTCCTGGCCTTTGTTTAACATAATTCGGAGACGACATCATTGGTATGTTTTTATTTACAGAGCATCTTATTTGTTGAATCTTCAACCACCTACAAACAGCTGTTACAACTTTCGCTCCTCCAGACGCTGCTGTACAAGGATTTTAGAACAGCTTTCTTCTATTTTGCTCCCTGGTGATGGAATAACCTTCAGAAAACTTACTCACTCCGTCTCCCTGGGTGAATTCAAAACTCTGGTAAAAAAACGAGAAGAGGGAATAGACTAATTGTGATTCCTTTGCTGGATTTTGTCTCATTGTCAGCTTTAATGTATTACATTTTTTTTATCGTACTTGCTTTTATGAATTTCACATATAATGGTGTGCCTTGTTGGCCAACGAAAAAGGTTTTATTCTCAAGGGACTTTCCTGGTTAAATAAAGGTTAAATAAATAAATAAAATATCCCTGCCTCTGCTGAATTACTTTTAGCCTCAGTGGGGACAAACTTTATCCCCTGTTTTAGTCATTACAAGAGTTTACGAGCCAGGAAAGCAGCGGCACAGTTACTCCTTAAGTTCTAGCTTCTAAAGCTTAAGGTCATTTTGAAACTGAATCCAAGCAAAGGGAGTAGCAGACTTAAACAAAATACCTCCAGGAAAGATACTTTAAAAATATATCTACCTAAAGCACTGCAACGAGAGAACAGTCTATAGGGCAAACAACAAAATCAAAAAAGGACTTTTTTTTAGACTGTGGTTTTCCTGATTCCACTGGTAACAGTCGAAAAACTAGAGGTAGTTGAATGAAAGAGAAATGAAAAGGAGTCAGAGCAGCATATGATTTTTTTTTTTTTTTTTTTTTTTTTTTTTTTAAACCAGACTCTCGTGAAAAAATGCTAGAAATATTCCGACTGAGAATGAGACTACAGGATCTACTGTTGTCAGGATAGAGGACAACTCCAGACTGACTCAAACGACGTGACGAACAGTTAACGTCTCACCCTCGGAGGTTACGACTGCATTCAGTCAAGACACTTTGCTGAATGGAGAGAAGGCCGACAGTGCACAGCTTGGTCTGACATTAGAGATTTAGGTCCATATACTGCACTCAAGGGAGGCTCTGTGTTCAGTAACAACATAAAAGTAAAGACGGAAATGACAAAATAAACTTGAGCTTTTGTTTTGTGGTCAGAAGGAGAAACACACCTACTGTTTAACATTATGATGGAGGATATCAACATGTTTATGGATATGAGCAAATATTGAAAAGCCTTTTCCAGAAGGCGTTTGAAGGAACAAAAGGGGGAGACTGATTTCACAACACTTGGAAAAAACACTGTTTTTAAATGGGGTATGAACAGCTGCATGTTAACATGGATACTAGTAGAGTATTCATTTTCATTAGTCATGTAAACAGCTTATTACGAGTTTGGTCTTTCTCAGAATAAGGGGCAAAAACCAGAATATTTTGTGCATGTAAATGTAGTCATGGATGACAAAAATCAAGACAGTTATTTAGCTTCGTAACGGAGTTATCAAACGTTGAAAAACGACCCAGCACAAAACAGACTCCAACTCATACTTCACAAAAGTACAAATGGACACGCAAACCATCCACACAGAACCTTTAACATTAGTTGCGGCTATTTCAGTAGAATGACACGCTGTGAATAAAACTGCAAGCTGTTTCACTGAGTTACCTCTTATTCAAATACTCTGAGTGAAGTTACAATGAAAATACTACTTTTGAGTCAAAACAATAAAGGTTTGGCATCAAGCTGCATGAGACACAAAAAACAAACCTAAAGACGGATGATGCGATGGGCTGATGACAAATGTTTCCCAGGACAGGGATCAGTGGCTTTATAAAGGATCAGTACAGAGAAACAGGACACGAAAAGATGCCTGTTTTCTACGGCTAGAAGGTTGAACAACCTCAAAGGATCTAATGACTCCGGACAAACCCTGACTGGCAGCAGTTTCCTCCATTTTCTCCTCTAACTGGCCTGATCACACACCGACACACACACAAACACACTCCTCATTTCTCACACCGAGTCCGTCCGTCAGCTGATGAGACTTTGATGATAATGACCACGTGTAATGTCGACCATTTCGCTACCCTAACACTGGCCGGCAGTCATTTTCCAGCCTCTGGCAATGGGGCTTTGTCTTGTTAGTGCAGTGGGTGTGAGTCCATCAAACGTGGTAACAGAAGAAAAAAAGAATCGCAGAATGAAGGAGAATGTACTGAGGACAGATGGAAGTGCTCTCAATTTAACATACTGTAGATGCACAAAAGGCCGCCACAGTCTGCAACTACAGTATACAACAAAATCACAAATGAGAGGTCTAATTTTATTACGGCAAACTAACCACATCTGTGACTTCTTTCCACACAACAGTCCTGTTTTTTGGTTTTTTTTAAAGCAGGTTTAGAACAGTGTGAGCTCAAAGGGAAAGCCTTGCAGATGTGAGCGGCTGTATTTTGGAAGCAGCCTATTGATTTCTGCACACTTGGGGATAAAATCGTTAACCGAGTGGAAGAAGGGCAACTGGGAGACGCAGCTTTTAATTGCTGCAACAACAACTATTGGCTTGTCATTTCACCGGCAGAACCCTTTTAGAGACGGCATGTTGCAGAAGGTAATCAGTTTAGTGGAAAACCGGTTTAGCAGGCAATTAGCGCCGTCATTACTGCTGCATACCAAACTATTGTTTGGTATGATGGGAAAGCAGCCTTGTTTTCACGCTTCTTCTCTCTCCGTTTTCCTTGGCCTGTGCTTTAACCCATAAAACATGTACTACACTTGAGCAAAAGTGGTCTCCGTCAGCAATTTACAGAGGCCTTGATATGATAAATTGTAATACTTCCATTAGCTGCTCAGTTAATTGGGTTTTTTGAGTTTTAGTGCTATAACGTGGTATTTTGCATTCACATTTTATCAATCTTGACAATACGTAGAGCTCGGTCCAGATGAGAGAGCAGCGAAAAGTGGATAATGTGTTAATAAGTACATAATATCGTGGGCAGCTGTGGTTCAGGAGGTCAAGTGGGTTGTCCACAAACTGCAGGGTTGGAGGTTGATCTCCAGCTTATTTAAAAAGCACATTTCAGACAAATCGGTGCAATTCAAAGTGATTGACAAAATACAAATAAAAGCTAATACGGCCAACAATAAAATACAATTATGAAATGTTACAAAATAAATACATTTAGAGCAGTAAAGTGCCCGTGAAATAGAATAAAATAAATAAAGATCACGACAATAAATAAAATGTATGAAAACTAAAACACGGAAAATTATGAAATAAAACTCTTGGTGCCTATTGGCTGAGGTGATGTTTATTATGCTTTTATATATAGTACTAACACATAATAATGTTTTAATATCTCCCGCTAACTACGTACCTAACCATCATGTATAATTCATATGAAGCGTTACTGGAATGTTTCATCATAGGATAAAGGCGACTCGCTCAGAACCATTTTGCCTTGATCTGCAGTGATCCAAACCATGTCGTCACAGCAGAACGGATCCACCGGACCCCCTCACATACGGGTCAACATTCAGGCCTGAACGGTTCTCTTTATTTACGGCGCACATGCACACGCTCCCTCGCCGTTTGGATGACTGGAGCGTGACTGGATGTTAACTGCTAAATTGTACCATGCAGTGCACCTGTGTGGAAGAATCTGCATTCGTTATGTTTCTCTGCTCATTTATTCAGGTTTTTCCTTTAGTTTGTCACCCATCTGTAAATTTAGAGACAAACTGCGAGAGATCTGACGTAACGACTGAAGATTTAGCTCATTCATCTTAAGAACAAAAAGGAAAACAAAAAAAAAAAAAGTTTCAGGTCGATCAAGACCCTGTTGACCGAAAAGAAAGTAATTAACACTTTATTTATTCTACAGGTGTTTCGCTGACAAAAACAGAGAAATTGAATTCAACTCATTTGTCAATCTTCATTTTGTTTCAGAGCTAATTTTCGATCACTATAATGGCTTCAATTTATGAGATGATGATGATGAGTCCTGAGCTGCACTTTGGACGGTGTAATTATCTTTACCTCATTATCATTTAATCATTTTCTAATTGGAAATTTAATATCTCATTTCATTAGACTCCTGAGTCACACATTCCTTGTGTGTTTGTTGTACTACATACGTGCATATTTTATTTATTTATTTATTTTTTTACTAAAAATGTAAGCTGAGAGCCACTGTACCATGTCATGAAGGTTACCATAGTTACCATGGTGCCAAAACTTCTGTGTTTACGCGCTCATTATTTTTATAATGTTTAGATTGTTAGCAAGACATAATCTAAGAATAATGTAGATAATAACAACCTAATCTAGAATAATGTATGGATTTTCTAGTAGAAGATACTGACTTTGGTCTTTTTTATACTTTGTCGTTTTATGGTTCAGTCAGTAAAGATACCAGGTCCAGAGTCCAGGAAAATATTTTGACCAGATTCCACATCAACCTGCATTAACAGCATGTAAAACTAAAAGTTATTTGTGATGCATGAATAATAACTTTTTTTTCAGGAGATTAAACACGAGATTCGCTTAGACTCCTTCAGAGTGTCTGTATTGTGCTGCATCTCCATTACCTTTTCCTCTACCACCATAATAAAGTTTCATAATTTCTCAAAAATTAAAAGAATGCACACTTCGGCAGTGTGCCATCTCATTTCCACAGCCTCAATATTATGCATTTACTGAGAGTGAGTTTAACGAAGCAGAGAGAGAGATAGGAAGTCTAATTACTTTAATTATAACGTGTGGCTGTGATCTGCTAAACTGTAAGGTGCACCTTAATCCGTCAGCTAATTATGGGATGTTCACTGGTTGTGTAAGTAGCGGCGCAGTTGAAATGGGTTTTAGCCGATGAGTAAATGCAATGGCCTTAATTAGATGCAAAATCTGCGATCTGTGGATCAACTTTTTTACTAAAGTTTAATACCAAATAAACTGCATCAGCGCTGGATTTTAAATGAAGAATTGTGTGATGACGAAGCTGTGGCTTGCTTGTTTGAATTAGTTCTGTCAGCGGAGGGCAGGAAATCAAACGAAGCGAGACACACCGCACTACTTTTTTCGGTCTGTTTTTGAGAAAGCTTTTAATGCTAATGCCTTGTTTTGTACGCTGCTGAATAAATCAAAAGGCCTCACCACAGTTTCTGAGAAGATCACATCTGAATGCCTCGTTTTTACGCAGACTTTGATCTTAGGCTCTTCTATATGAATCCCGCCCGTAATATACTTCCATCTTTTTTTTCCCAAATGATATACATAGAAAAGCATAAGTGTCTCAGAATAATGTGTGAACCACAAACACCACAATGTAAAGGCTTGGATCAAAAAGTGAGACCACTGGAGTGCAGGAGTTGAGAAAGTGACTCTTACTGGTGAGTGTGAGTTTTGTTTGAATATCACATTTAAAGTATTTGGCGCATACTTTGAACACAGTGTCCTATTTGACTAATGTAAATTTTACTCTTAACATTGGTTCTGATGAGAGAAATTGCTCACATCTTACTGCAATATATTTACTCGCTGCCTTGAAACAGCAGACATTTAATGTTACCACTAAAAACAAGTTATCAGTTTCAGAATTCTATTGCAGAAGCTTCATTTGCAGTGACGCGTGATTAAACGAGCGCATTTAAATTTAACAGAGGACCAGATTCACTGAGCCTCCTGCATTTAGAGAAGATGAGCGTGGTGGTATTTACAAAACTGGCTGACTGACCACAAGGTGTGTTTCTCCTCTGCATGGAAACAGTGACTGATCTTTATGCAAATGCATTTAAGAAAAAAATCAAAGAACAATAGTAAAACCAGCAGAACACATCAACTGCACATGACAGACCACTTTTAGGTTTTTTTGGAGAAAATTATCTCAGTCTCAGGTTAATTAAAGGAGAGTTGCAGCAGAGAAACGTATATTTGGGCGTCAGTACCTCATTGTATAAAAGAAACAGCACTAGATATACTTTATTGTCCCAGAGAGGAAATTTGACCGGGACTCTACCGAGCTAGACCAGCAAACGGAAGACATTACGGAGTACGCATAATTAAAAAAAGAAGTTAAAGTAAATGAAGGAATGCTTAAGGCTGGAATCAGCGGTTTCGTCCTGCAGCACAACCTCTCCAACCTGTGCTTATTTGAGGCTACTGTGTGAAATTCCAAATGATGGAGGCACAAAGCAGTTCTTAAACCTATTTAACTTGCACCGTTGAACTCTGTATCGTCTGCCTGGCGGTACCAGCTCGTACTGAGAGTATAGAATATGAGATGGATCACAGATAATTCTCTTTACTTGCTTAAGTAATGAGTCACTGTAACTCCTCTAGTAACTTACTTTTTCAAATTAATGACACGATTACATTTACAGAAATGGGCTTGTTAACTGTTACTTTGGCCTCTGCACTGTGGCTGAAGGCAATGTGAACTTTTTGAGCCATGGACTGAGCTGGCTGTGTTAGCGCCGCTGAATGAGGAGAAACAACTTCATCTTAACAAGCCAAGGCTGGATTTGAAACCAAAGACTTTGTCTGCACAGTCTGTAAAGCCTGGCAGAACTAAATACACAGCTTTGTTGATGAAGACATGTAAGCACTGACAGCAGTTGAGTCCGTTGCTTTTGGAAGGCTAATTAGCAAAATACCAGTGACAAATAGAGACAGCAGGCCACCATGCAGACAGACGTTTTGCAGCTACCTGCACCACTAATTAGCCTAAACCGAGATCAAGTCACGTCTGAGATCAGGGCGTATCGAGACAGAGAATTTGAAAGGGCTGAGACCGAGTCGAGACCGAGACCAACTGAGGCCGAGACAAGATCAAGACCAGACACAGCAAATGCATTATGGGAAACAATTTTTTATCATCTTTAAGGTGATTACATTTCTAAATTGGGTGGGTGTGTGTGTAGCTGAGTCAAGCGTGATTACACCTAAAAGAAATGTTTGAAAGACCTTGTGTAGTTGTGGTCTTGACAGGTGTTGAAATAAAATCTCGAGTCCTCTTTCTCCAACACCAAGACAAGACCAAGTAACAATGTGGTTGAGAACTACAACACTGTCACTAATTACACTCGCAATAGATAGTCAGTCAGATAGAACAGTCATTCCATATCTCATCAACAGTCTGATAAAACAAAACCATATTTTACCTATTTTTTATTCAACTCCTTAAAGATACAGATGCAGAACACTATCTGTGGAACAGTCAAGAACAAACCCATCCAACAGATCCCGAAATAAAAATGTCTGATAAGATTTTGTATTTTCTCTGCACAGTAAGAATTATCTTCTAAACATATGGCTGCTTAAGTGTGTTTGTGCATATGTGTTTGTCTTATTACTACATCATGTCAACACTAGAGAGATCCTTGACTGAATAATAAGCGCTGTCTGGAGCCCTTAATATACATTCTGAGTGAGTTTTATCGCCCTCTTTGCCCATTTTTACACACCCACAAACCAAATACCCAATGCAACGGAACCTCATCGTCAAGCATGGGAACCATTTGTCTTTATCTTATTATATTACTAAGTATAGTAGATGATAGCAATTTTACATGCCAAAAAATAAGTAGAAGAATTAAACCGACATTAACCGTATCTTAGGATGCCTCGGGAGCCTCAGCGTGTCTCAGTTTTGTCTGATGTAAGAGATTTTAAACAGTTCAAACAGCTTAAAACACTCGGTGACATATTTACAGTTGTCTGCAGCAGAAAAGGTAAGATAAGATGTCAACGCAAAGACTTGGGAGCACAAAGTCAGCGTCTGGGTCTTTTCCACTTTTCTGGCTTTCTGATCTCAATGATACAATTGAGATGCAGCCTGTGTGCCGTCGGTGGCCCTGTGCAATTGTGTGTGTGTACTGCAGAAACCCTGAGCTGATTACAGCCTATCCACTGTCTCCTTTCATCTTTCCACAGGTCTCGGCAGTGTCAGGCTCTTTGCTTGTGTTTTATTAAGGGGGACTGAGGGGTTCATCCCGCTCTCCTTTCTTTCTTTCACTCTGTCCAAGGCTTTGCGGTTTTCATCCAGTGCCAATGTTCGGTGCCAGCGCACAGAGTAATGAGTTTTATGTGCAACAAAAGTAAGGTCGAGTTGGTCGTAGAGGTGGATGGATGTAAGCGGCACAATTACCTCCGCCAAGGAGGTTACGCTTTTTGGTTACCACGAGTTTGTTGGGAAACTTCATGCAACTTTGGAAAGGGTCGGGCAGATCCATAAAAAGGGGGCAAATCTCTCCATATTTTTTCCCCACTTTTTCTAACCTTTTGAGATAGGACACTTGATTGAGTTACAGGACTGTGGGGCCTTGGTGGAGGTATGTGCTCTCGGAGCACCCTTCTAGTTAACTTACTTTAGATGCTGTAATATTATTACTTTCCCCAGTAACAAGTAACATAATTATATTACAGTTATTAATCTAAGTAACTCTGCAGAACTCACTCCACTGCTCACACTTAAAAATGTGTGTTTTCATTAACAAACCCTCATTCAGTGAAGCCTCTGTCTCTGTTAACTAAAGGTTTTTCTTCTTCCGTCTAGTCGCTGGTTGGATTTTGGTCTGCTGTCCTTACATCGGGGTACTGGGGTGCTTCTTTCACATCCAAATTCAGATCAAACATGATTCATCAACATTCTTATGTAAGAACAAACTTAAAAAGGGAGAGAGAGAGAAAAAATTAGAAAACATTTGTTCATGGGGCACATTGTTATCTTTTGTAAACTTTATTCCAGCTTCAAAATGGCACGTGAAACTTGTCAGAAAAACAAAAACGCCTGCATAGAAACAGAGACGTCAACTGTCAGTGATGTATGTACTCTG
>JAPQRN010022332.1:47878-69247 GCA_037367275.1 Coranthus polyacanthus | reverse complement strand
GTATCGTATCGTATCGTATCGTAGTCCATTCGGCTCTGCGAGACTAGTCTAACTCACAGGAAGTAGTCTGTTGGAATAAGCCTGTCAATCGGCCGACTATTTCAGTGGACATTCTCCTCCCCTTCCTCTATTAAGGATCATGGATCTATTGGATCATGCATTAAGGCAGGCCTGACTGGGTCTTAGAGTGTTTTGCAGGGATTTAGTCATTTTATAGCCAGGTCTCACCTCCCACATGCAAATCCTCTACCAAAACAAGTTCCCACGACAGTCTTTGCAAAAGCACAGTCACTACATCCTTGCTTTAGCGCTTAGACAATTGTGATTGGTTTAAAGAAATACAAAGAAGTCAGAGACTTTCTTCCTCTATTTCAGAATGATAAGAAGTTCAGTGAGAGCTTTCTCTAAAGTGCAGAGACAGTTCTGACTATGCGAAACTAACAGACAGAGGGTTTGTAAGTAATCAACCAGAGTCAGGACACCTGTAGGAACTGTTTACATCAATTTTCAAGACATAATTTACTTCCTTTGCTGCAGAAAAGCTGTAACCCATTTCTTGCTCCATGTAGAATGCCTTTTTAATAAAATGTACATTATTACTTTCCCCTGTCTGCCAAAGGTACCTTATTTCTTTGAGTCACCCAGAGCAGAAGCACTCTGAGAAGATAAAACACCCATAAACCAAGCTTGGGAATTATTTTTCCTAAACACACAAGAGCTGACATGGCACTCCAATTATGTGATTGCCAATTGCCTCTGCAAACTCTAATGAGCCTGAAAACAATCAACAGAAAATCAATGTGCCTCAAACTGACTGCCTAGCCACCGGGGCTCAGCTGACATGTCATTTTACGGATATTACATCCAAAGAAGCCAGGCCTCGTTCACCAGCTGGAACTCAGCATTTGACCCTGGAAGTGTTTGTGCCACGTTTTACGTGTCAACCTCCGGGGCTGAAAAGTGAAGCCAGTGCGGAAGTGTCAAACACTGCAGTAAGGTGAATGTCCACTGGGAGCAAAAGTGAGTCAACCCCCATTGACCCCCGTGTTAAAATGTCCAACTTCACAGCAGAAATAAACATGTTTACAGCCTGGTACAAAAAACGGTTTTGGTCTCTGTAGTTAATTTCCTCTGAGACAAGTGTATGGGTTGTGAATTTATATATAACTCAACTGTTTAGATTACATTAAAGCAAAAAGTTATGAATAATTAAGGGAGTGGCCTTTGATTGACAGCTAGCGTTAGCTCGGCTGCCGAGTCAGACGCTCCCAATCAATATTGGGAAATATGGTTTTATTTTTCTATTCCGCAGCTTTTTTTCTCGCTCTCTCCATTCAGTCTATTGCTTGCTCGCCCACCACTCTCTCACATTTGTTGAGCGTAGAGGAGGCGGAGGTTGAGCAGTTTTGTTATGAAATGTTACGTACTTTGCCTTTAAGTTTCAGTTTCACCTCTTGCTCTTCTCCGACTCCACCCTCTTAATTCAAATATGGGCACTTGTTTACAAGAAACAACATGGCGACGGACGTTTTGAGCATCTCGAACACAAACCAGCGAGTGACATCACGGAGGGTTCATACATTTCTATACAGTCTATGGTTTCACTTCACAAAACAAAAATCTTACCTGACTTCACATGAGTGAACGCTCAGTTCTTTGTGGAGAAGACCACTGGTCAGGTTGTAGACCAGAACAGACCCATTACTGGTACCTGAGAAGGAGAGACACAAGAATTAAGAGACAGACTGACACTGAAAGAAGAGAGGTCACAAAGCATACATATACTTATCTTAGCAGCATCTACACTCCAGTAAGATCAGAGACACAGTGTCAGTGTGACACCCCCGTGTGTTCTCTGTCACTGCAGTAGGTGTGGATAGAGGCACTACATCAAACTCTGTCACTCAGCTCACAGCCTGCGAGCGTCGCAACATTTCATCTGCTGCTGGGAAAATAGCAAAACATCCATCTCTCCCCGAATCTACCTGATTAAATACTGCAAGTGACATTTAATGCTGATCAGAAACTCGGAGCAGATTCAACAAACTGAAGGGTTATTTTTTACATTTGTTTGTTGATACTGTACCAGAAAAAAAAGAAAAATTGAACAAGAACATACTTAAAAGTTGTTCTTTACTCATTCAGGGAAAGTTTCAAACTATGTAAGTTTGAATGAACCTCAAACAACTAACAACTTTAGTTTTGCCTTAAACTATGTTTACAAATAACTACACCAGGAAGCTCGAGTGGAGCATCGTAGAGCTTCTCCGGCCTCGCCGTTTGCAGTTGTCCTTCCTGATCTTCAATTTACTGCTTCTGATTTTTAATGTGTTTTAATGTACTTCATATTCTATGTGTTTAGCTTTGAGACATAAAAAGGTGAATTCCTGTTTGTAATTTGGAAATGTACCTTAAATGATTACAACAATACTGTTATGGGACTATTGGATGCCGTGGGCTAGTTTTGCAGTAGTGGGAAAAAACAAGCAGCTGTAAGAGGCGCTAAACTGAGGTTAAAACCTAAGCAGGATGCTAAAAAAGACACAGCAATTAAAGTAATTACTCAATTCATGGCAAAAGCTCTGCAGTAGATGTGAGAACAAAAAACAAGCCCATTCTCATGATGTTTGGAGAGCGTTTAATACAGAGCTGGGCCATCTGGACAAAAATATCATCACCATGAACATTTTCATACAGTCGATATCGAAAATTATGACGATAAATGTAAAAATCTGAATTTCTTTCCAGGTTAAAGGCTGAAAAAAGAAAATATCCCGCAAAATATAATTATCACGATATGAGAATATATCACGGTGAATGTTTCATGGCCCAGTCCTAGTCTAACATGTTTTGGAGAACTTCTTTTTTGTGTGTGACTTGAACATGAGCAGGTGCTGGCAAACATCTACTCCTGTAATTAGCCTGAGTGTGATGGAGCTGGGCTGATGTGCAAAGGATTGTTCAGTCTGGGCTCCAGTGAGACGCCGCATGCTGACACAACATCTGGAAGTGGCGATAGGCAATGTTGCATCGGCTTCCGTGTGTGTGTGTGTGCGTCCTCGCCTCCTTCTCTCTGCGGAGCTGATGAAGAGACGGCATGAAGAGAGGGACTGTAGGATGTTTCAGCAGGAAGCCGGGCAAACAGGAAGTGGGTAGGAGGAGATAAACACGGATGCCTCTGTTCCTGCGGCTTCCCCGAGTTGACACACTGCCGCCGCTTGTTTACTTTCATCAGGATGATCAAGCGTGACGCGGGAATCAGGAGCCATTTTCACGTCAGGCAGCCAGTCGTCAGAGGAAACCGTATCAAACAGATACGCTGTCTGGTCTGAGTGGTGGATGCGGCTCAGCGTCTTACAGCTCTTCAGTTGTTTCTCCATAGATGTTTCAAAAGCAGCACATGGCTTTTTCTGCTATTTTTGAAGATTTCTGGTGCTTAAAGTTAGTTCTACATGTAAATCTTTACTTGTTACTTGTTACATGTAGCCTGAATCACCCTCTGAAAAACAAACGACTTCAGAAATGATTCCGAAAACCTTTTTAAAAACCAACATTTTATTGGTTTTAAATTGTATTTTAACAAACTGTTTTTTATGTTTAAACAGCCAGACCAATTAATGGCTGAGCTGAAATGTCCTTTGTTGAACCCTCAGCTCAAGTGAGAAGTGTGAGGCAGCAGAATATTATGTGCATTTTAAACCCGGGGCGTTGAATAGATTTTTTTGTGGACCGCAAACAAAATAGACATTTCCTTCGACAGACCACTGGAGCTGAGAATGAATCTGATAATTGTTTTGTTTTTTGAGGTGCATGCAGCAGTAGCTGGCTTCATATCAGTAGCAGGTGTTGGTTTCCCAATTTTTGCAAATGATAAATGGCACTTTATCCATGTCTAAATGTGGTTTTATTTTGCTGATCCAAACAGGCAAAGCTGGAGAGAAAGCATGGATAAATAAATAAAATGGTGAAATGCACCCATCATATGATTAGGAATAGATGATGTTTGTCAGTGTGTATGAAAAATCACTGGATATAAAAAAAATAAAGGAAGAAAAAAAAATCAGTGAAAAGGAAGGCCTTGGGCCTCGTATCTATCTGTAATGGAACTGTCAGGTCTCACACAGATTACAGCTTTTTAGACAGGAGACCAGACAGCGGTGCCTCTGAGTAGCTAGGCTGGCTGCACACCTCCTATAACCTACCTTTGGGGAGCAAGGAGCAAGAAAGACTGACAAGGGGGGAAGTGAGAGACGGAAATAGAGAAAACAGAGACAGGATTCCCTGCCTCCTGTCTAACTGTAGAGAAAACGTGGATGGCAGCTTCAGTCCCCAGTTCTCTTACACCATTAGCACTGAGTTCATCTTCCTCTGTATTTGCCCCTAGTAGGAAGTTAAAAAAACAAAAAACAAAACTTTTCCTTTGCTTTTCCCTTGGCTGTTCGTCTTAGGGAGAAACCTAATGCCGACTGGAACAGAAGACAAGACAGAGACTGAGCTGTATCTGCCAAGCACTCATCCACGAATCATTCTGGATTCACTGATCAGGTGTATTCTCCCGCCCTCAGTAAACAGGAGAGGTGACAGATGCCAACGCCTGCCAGAACACCTGTCACAGTATCCACTTCGGCATCATTACTGAGCAAGTGACAATTGCAATCATACCCTGGGAAAGTATTCAATTTTATAAAGCACAACAGTGAGGCCAAGAGCTGAATTCAAGTAAAGAAGTTAAGTGCTAATCCTAGCAGCACTCATAAGAAATTGGCTATAAATAAAATATACTAGCCTCAAGATAATACTTCATTAGAAGCACTGCAGCTTTGGAATCTCCTGGACACCACCTTTCAGCAAAGATGCTTTCTGGTAATCCCCAATGTAATTATCCAATCCTTTAAATGTACTATCCACAAGCCAGCTCAAAGGATGTGGAACAAAAGGCACATTTCAATAATGCAGCAAGAGACTGTTTAACTACTTGACTCTGCAAAATTACTACGGGGACTTGACAAATGATGTGCACAGAAAACTCAATCGCCACTGTTCTAGTTTGCAGATTGAAGACGCCGCCGGGAACCAGCTGTGCCGAGTCAACCCCAGACCATCTGCAACGTGATGGGCTCCTACGGCATCCCGCTCCAGAGTTAACACACAAAATAACAGGTCTCTGTCTGCAAAAGGTTTGTGATAGAGCCGAGTTTGAGAGGAGGATGGCTGCTGTGTTTGAGATGGAGATGTCCCTTTACTTCCAGCAAACACATCACACAAACTTGTAAATAACAGACGGAGAACAGCAGTGGTCGTCCCTTTAGGCCACTTAGAACTATTGCAGTCATTAAGAAGTAATGTGCAGTGAACTTAAGAGACGTCTGTGTCCACACCGCGGACGTGACGCACATATCAGACAAAGACAAAGAGGCCGGTTTGAAGATGTGTAGGTTGAAGGTGTTATTATTTATCTGCTTGTCTGTGGGTTTGAGGGTGGCAATGCATCTTTTGAGGTATGATTAATTTATGTGGGCTATGTCAAGGGACTGAGCGTAGCCTATTTTTCAGCTTGACAACTAAACTGAAGGTTTGCTGCGTAGGGAGAGAATAGCATTACACTCGGGCTTTAAATGGAATTCGGTGCAAAGGCAGGAATGCATGTAGAGATACACAAATGAAGAAGTAAGACAAAGACAAAAACAGAAAGAAAATGTTACATGCATGACTCTGCTCTTAATTTCCCTCCCCGTTCAAATGGACACTTTGATAACTCTATGCATCATTACTGTGGGAAGGCTAAGAGAACAGATTTTTGAAGAAAATGATGACGCTGATCTAAAACAAATAAATCCAAACTTCCACTGCCTCTCCCTTTCTCACTCTCCGAGCAGCTGTCTCGGGGGAGTAATAACAGAGGATGATATTTCACATTAAGCCTGTGCTTTGTGCATCATTTGCTGAGACTGCACAGTCAAATCCGAAGGCCTGCCACTTTTGCAATTTCTGCTCACAAGACTTAAACTCACAACGATGATTTGTATATTTTTATATAACTGATGCATGCGTTTCACTGAAATCGTAGATTTTTAAAGAAGAGAAAGATGAGAAATGCAACAAGAGTTTAAAAAATAAAGACTCGCATTTAAATAAATACCTACTCTGAGCGACACTAGTAATGGTCGGTCTGAAAAAAGTGCTTTAGACTTGCTATAAACTTGCTTGACGTCATATCAGTGGGTTCTAATTTCCTCTTTCATAATGGACAAACGTTGAGGTCTTGCTCTGCTGCGATTAATTTCTCAGAGCTTATTATATCTTTATTTTTCCAGACGTGCAGAATCATTCAGCCCTATGCCTTCCAAAGCGCTTTACTGGATATATTTGTGCGCTCATCGCTGGGCAGCGACATTTCATAAATCAAACCAGACAAGTGTCTTTTTGTCAAGACCCAAATGTGTCATCAGCGCACAGATGGCATGATGAATGAAGACCGCTGAGACGGAGGACGTTTTGTAAAAGGTATGTAAAAGCACAGCAGAGAGGACACAGATAAACCACGCTAAGAAGCGACTCTAAACACATACACACCACCAACAACATTTAAACTTACGCTACTTTACACAAAAGAAATATTAGACCGCTTGTGATTTTCGGTGGAAATTCAATATAACAGCCTGTCAACATGACCTTTACATAGATCATCTGTTCTCGGAATATTAATAGTTTCTAGGTTGTCTTTCAATATCAGAAGTTCTTCATTTATATGTTACCTGTTGTTGAGAAAATCAGGTTTTGGTGTCATTAATTTAAATACAGCTTATTTCTTGCTTTTATTGCATTTGTAAAGCAAACATTTCACGTGTCTTCTGCCAGATTTTTGCCTCACGTTTGCACAACAAGAAAACTGTGATGGCTTCACAAATAGAGCTGCAACTAACACTCAACAGTCAATTACGTTATCGATTAATAGTTTGGACTAAAAAAAATGTGAAGAAATCACATCCTCAAATATCCACAACCAAAAGATATTTGGTTTAGTGTAACAAAGGAAGAAAGAAACCAGAAAATATGCACATTTAAGAAGCTGGAGAGAAATTAGACTTTTTTGTTAGAAAGATTGGTCAAACCTATGATCCAACTAGTTTGTCAGTCTTCTTCTCTGACAGTAACCGAAGATCTTTTCATTGTGAACTAAACAACACATTTGAGGACGTCATCTCAGAGGTTTTTTTTCTTTAGACAGTGTTTTTTAAAGCTTAATTGACAATGGAAATAATCGCTCGTTGCAGCTAAATATCAACAATACGCGAACAATTAGCATATTAATATAAAACACTGTAAAAGAGAGGCGACTTTGCGTAATGAACTCTTTAATTTGATATATTAAGAGATTATTTTGCTGATGATTCTTACTTTATGCAGTAAAAATGTCAGGTTTTGTCAGGGCTTTCTCTGGCGTTACACGTTTAAAAGCAGAAAGACACAGGACCAGATGACAACATGGGCTGAGTTCCCTCGAAAACAGTGTTTTAACAGTAAGACAGACTGTCAGCTCTGTCTGGAGGCTGGGAAACCGTTACAGCACCACCCACTGTGATGTAGCTGGAAAGCTCTGAAAACGACTCGAGCACACGTTCAGTTAATGATAACACGAGATGAAGATGTGATGAGGTGAGAGGTTCATGACTCGCTCTATTAATATTCTTTAAGTAATTAGAAAGAGAGAGAATGGAAACTGGAAACTGTCAATCAGCAGATAATGTCAGACGGTTGAATTGATTCATATTATTGATTCTGGCACATCATTAGCTCCATACATCCAGATACAGCATATAACAGAGAACTCCACAGGACTTTCTCTGTGGGATTGATCACAGGATGCTTCCTTGCTCTTTCAGGTCTTTCCTTGTCTTTTCAGAGGGCTTAGGTCCAGCATCTGCCCTGCGTTTCTTAAAGACTTCTGTTTCTTCAATTAAACTATATAATGTCATATCTTTTTCAACCATCGTTCTTAAGTGATCTGTGTTCAAAAATGGAGAAGCAGGATGCCAAAGCAATAAAAAAAAAAATCTTGAAAGAAATCATGAGACCTGGGAAAAGTCACATCGTTAATTTCACGTGAATTTGCCCAGAATGGCTTGTGTTCTGCACTGAGAGAAAACCCTGCTCTTCAGTGAATGTTGTCACCTACCGACTGCCAATAAGGGCTGGTAGTGGTTGATGTTTTTGGTGGTGAGAGGCGGACACATGCGGATGGCAAACGGCGGCAGCGGCAGACCAGACAGCAGGCCGGTCAGCAGGAACTTCAACTGGACCTCCTGCTGGTTGGATGATGGAGGAGGAGTCTCGCCAGCAATCAAGGTCTGACCTGAAGAACAACAACAACACAGCATGGAGGGTGTAAAAAGAAAACTTACCACAAGGTAGATTTAAAATGTTACTTCACCAGTGGAGCAGTGAATATCTTCACAACAAGTATCCATGAAATACCCCTTTAACTCTGCTTGAAATTTAAAGGAAGAAAACAGATGAGTTCTTTTAACATCTTCCTCCTGTTCATGCTTTATATGTGTTAATATAACTATATCAATATGGTGTCTAGGTATATATTAAAGTGACTCAAGCAGATCCAATTCAGAGGATGCTGTATGTGAAAAAAAAATGCTCTGCCAAAAACTTTTTAAATGCCATCCTGCAAGTTTTGAGCACAGTATTTTGTATGATATGTGTAAACAGATGTGTTTCAGGCTGTAAATGTTTGGGAAAGAGGGTTGGCCAGCATTTAGACAGCATTTCTTTATAAACAGATGCACAAAAATTCAGACTGAAGCGAGCATTTTAATTTGTATCATTACCAGTTTTCCTTTCATTGGCTAAACAATCCACTCACCCAGTTGCCACAATGCACATTATGAAGGAGGTCTCAAAACACACGAGTAAACCTCTATGCCTACATTATAAACAATCAAGCACAATACAAAACGCTGCAAAACAATAGACAACATTAAACAAAGGGAACTGAAACAACAGTCGAGACACAAAGTGTTATGTTTAAAAGACGTGCCGAGCCCATCGACTGCATCTCAAAGTAGCTCTTGCTACAATGATGATGGGGATGAGGCTGCATATATATGAGACACGGTGTCCTAATTTCTAGCAGGTGTGAGTCATCCTACTCCAAGTCTTGTGGCAGAGTGTCATTTTTACACTGATGAAGGCATAAATCGAGACATGCATGAATGTGGTTATCCGTCTTCAGCCTTTTTCAGACTCCAGATGCCCATTTGTTCTAGGGCTCGGAGGCACTCGTTCAACCTTTACATGTGGTCTAAATAAAAGCTGACTGAACTGGATGAGCTCACACAATCTGACTGAAAGTAGATCCAACAGAAAACAACAACACTATTTGTTGAAGCTTTGCCTCTGTTATCAAGCCGGCTGATTAAATTGAACAGGGGATTTTGTTGTGAGCTGAGACAATTAAGCCATGGATCCATGCGTTATGTGCTTCAGTCCGATACATACTACTCTGCTGATTTTGTGAAATCTCTAATAGCAGGCAGTTTTCACTATCACTATATACCTGAGGCTGTTAATTTGTTTAAAAGACCCAACTACAACCCATTTATACTGAGGCATTGATTTTGATGTCTACACTTTTGACAATCAGACAGTTAATGAGCAGATTTTATGTGTTTAAATTGCCAATCATGTCCTTTTATGTATTTGCTGCAGAACTACAGGGCATCGTCCACAAAGTTATAACTGGCATGGGTTGGAAAATCCATTTAGTTTTCATTTCATGCTCCATAACAGCCTTCTTTACATTAGAAATGTAAATGTCTATTTAAATGAGTGCCACAGCAGCATGAAGCGATAATGATATGAGTTGAGGACATGACTCCACACAAACTAACACATCAATGAAAAACAAACCCGAGATTTCTACATGAGACAATTTGAAATATGCAGTGGAGTCAAATGGTTTTCTGTGTGGCAGCTCATGCCATCTGATCAGTTAGCCTCTGGTCCGTCTGATGCCCCTCCCACGTCCCCCAATCAGCATCAAATTTCAACAAGCTGACTACAACAGCGCAAAAGTCACAAATTTTTTTAGCAACCTGCAGGCCAGTCCCATCCCTGCATAACAAGGGCTTTAGTCAGCAACTGTCAGGCAGAGCTACTGCTCCAGGCATTCACTGGCCTTAACTCTGTATGTGTGAGAGTGGAGAGAATACAAAATCCTCCCCTCTTATGCAGCATGAGTACAACTGCTTCACGTCCCAGAGGTCCTCTGCTCACTGGCAGTTTGACTCTCCCTGAATACAACTGACAAACAGGAAAAAAAACAATACAAAAAATAAAAACCCTGCATATCATTAGGTTTTTTTTTTTTCTACCCACATTCATCTTTTGATAGGCAGCTCTGTTCTAATTCAACAGGGAGGAGGAGAAGAGATGGAGAGAAGACTAGAGAGAGAGAGAGAGAGAGAGAGAGAGAGAGGGGAAAACACATCATAAGCAAAAGACCGAGATGGTGATGAGACAAAAGTGAAAGTGAGGAAGGGCCAAGCACCCATGAGACTCTTTGTGCCGAGCCGCTTAGACTGGGGAATGATGCTAGCCTGTGTCGTGTACAGAGGAGAAACCAGCAGTCATACATTAAAGGAGGAAGTGAAGGGGTGCCCCGAGGCCCACCGACTCACAGAGGTACAATAAAAGATATGACTGGGTCTGATGCACACAAAACACACATGCATACAGGAACTTACTCACACACATACAACTCGGTCTCCTTCATTCTTTTGACTTTTTACATTTTCTTTCAAAAGTAAAAGTTGTACTTGAGTGGTGTATATACATATACATAAATGATCGTTTGAACGTCAAACACCAAACATGCAGGCATTAGGGCGGACCCGAATAGCACAGTAAAGAAGTTAAATATACTAGAACTATATTTAATGCTACCAGATTTCCACAGGTTTTGTGTTCTGTTCACAGTGTCTGTCCTGGAGTCCGACAGGAGACAGGAGACAGTTAACTGGACCCAGGGATGGGAAACGAAACCCGGTATTAAACAGACCAAGGGGCTAAATCATTAATTAGCTCCTTATCATTGATAAGCTCCAACATATTGGTACTGGAGAAGAAAATACATTTCCTATTTTAAATTTTTCTCACCGTCTCCATTTCTGACATTTTTGCCATTTTCAATCCAGAGGAGAGGTCTCTCTGTCGGGTGTATATGTGAGGGGCGGGGCCTGTGTGTAAGGGGCGTGATCTGTGTGTGAGGGGCGGGGTCTCTGTCACACACACATCAACACTGTGCAGCACAAACACACACACACAGACATTGTGTTCTTAGTGACAGTGGCTGCTGTTCACCAGGAGAATTAAACAGTAAAGTGTTCATTTCACCCACTGTCATAAGTGCAACACGTCTTCTGCATATTCAGGCGGAAACACGAGCAATCTGTCACAACACCTATCTGTCGTATCATCTGTCGCTGCCCCTGGTATGTTATGTACTGGTATGTTGGCAGCCTGGAGCCCAAATACGAACATGAGTTAATGATTAAAAGTGACCGTTATCCAGCTGGTTGTTTCGCTGTGGGTCTGTTCATAAATTTAATCTGAAATGGTCAGAGCATTATCTGATCTGTCTTTCAGAAACACACAGTTTCAGAGGTTAGAGCAGAGGCGGATTTAGAGATCTGAGGGCTGCAGGCAAATTACATACTGCACTGTCAAAATACTGTTGAAGAAAAAAAATCATTCATTCTACATCTGTTTACACATATACTGTATGCAGCACCACAGGAAGCCAACGCTTACACAATAAAAGCCCCGCTAAGAAATGAATGGTTTCTATCAACTGAAACACTAGAGGGCATTTAGGTTTAACCAGTCAAGAAAGTGTTGAGTTTGTATTGAAAGCGTGGATCAAAACAAAGCGTCATCGAGGTCAATAAAGGTTGTGGACACTATTTGAGGAAATATGGTGTGTGATAGAAATGAAAGTGTTAACACATCGTTAACAAAAGCTTCTCACTTAGTTGACCTTGATTTCCTCACACCTTAACTCAGCCCTTATCACGACCATTTCTCCTTTACCACAACTATTCCTCTGAGAAAAAAATGAGACTGAAATCTGAAGAACTGTATGAATTTATATTTTCAACCTCACATTTGCTGTTTGTGAGAGGATGTCCAATGCCAGGTGCTCAGATAGTCTATTGTGCGACAGGAAGGTATGGACTTTTACTTAAGTGTTACACACATTTTGCACTATTTTCTGTTTTATTATGCGTGTACGTCAGTTCATCATGTTATGTGGTAAACACCTTTATGTCAGAGTGGTGAAGCTTTGACGCCGTGAGTGAACACGGCTGCTGGGCTGAAGACGACCCTCCCGTCTGAACAAAGACAGGGCGATTGACAGGATGCTCCACTCGTTCAAATTGAAGCTCGGCTTGAGGAAGAAATTGCTCTGACCATCGCCACTGTACTCGTAAAACAAGCAAACATTCAAATCCTTAGTCTGAAGATCAGATGTCTACACGCCAAACAAATATTCAGGTCCAGCCCTAGTTGCTGTTAGAGACAACGAGTTCGAGTGTGAGGAGTGTAGAGTCGAAGGCGACATGAACATTTGTGACATGTGAGTGTGCAGTCATACCGATCATGCTGTTGAGGGAGAGATCCTGAATTCTTTTCTGGTTTGGACCCAGAGGTGCTCCACAGAAAGACACAGGGGAGTAGAGAGGAGACAGACCCGAACTGACAGAGAAGGAGAATAGTAATTAAATACCGTTTGAATATATGAAAATAGAAAATGGTGAGTGATGAGCAAATATTGGTGGATCAGATACAGCTTATTAAAAAACAGAGATGATTCCTAGACAGATTATTTTCACGACTCCTGCAAAGTGTGGTGGAGCCTGATAGTCAGATATAAACCTGTGACAGAACAAGTATAGCAGAGTAAAGTGTCTTGCCATAAATAGCTCATCTTCATTTATCTTTATGTGCTCAGCACGATGTGACAACACCACCTCGCTGAGGGAATGTAGCAGGAATTATTATTCATGTCAGAACATGAAATCAGTGCCAAAACCTTTTTAAAGCATTTGTTTAAGCTTTTTTTTGTGTGTGCCAGAAACAGTGAGCACCAGAATGCTAAAGCAATCACAGTAAAACATCAGAATATCAATTAAGTGCAGTAAGAAAGATGTGGTTCTTTAATTCAGTGCCTAAATTACATTTTTGTGTTGGTTTGCTCACAATCAGACAAATCTCTCTTTGCTTCAGGTTGGAAGAAAAGAAAGTGTTTCCTGAAAACAAGACAAATGAAAGCAGGGCAACGGAAGCAAAACTCTGCACCACCTACCTGCAATTCCTAAGAAAACTAAATCCAGGTCAGGTGATTATGTAGTCTAAAGTCAGCTCACAAAGTATTCAAACTTTTAACACTGCATTTCCTTGCCAGCTACAAGGCAGTCATGTATCTAAAAAATGTTATGGTTACTAAGAATAAAGCTGCTACTTATACCCGGGTGCGTGTCTGTGTGTGGGTATACCTAGGATTGGCAGGAGCTTTGCCAGTGTGGGCTTTCAGCTCCCACAGCATCACTCTGCCATCGCTGACCATGAGCGCTGCGTTGTTTTCGTTGACGGGGCAGATAACCATACGATAAGGCCGGACAGTCTTGGTGACTCGGATGGCATCGCACTGAGAACGCAGGTCATACACAAGCTCCTGGACACTCTGCTCAGGGTCTGGGAGAGACGGAAGAAGACAACGGAGAACCAGAAGCAAATTAGAGTGTTTCGAAAAGGGCAGTGTGAGCAGGTGGGGGAGTGGAAGGCAGAGGGATGGTGAGAGACGAAGAGTAAGTGAGATGAAATCAAAACGAATCGATGAGCAAAAACAAAGATGCTGCGCAGACGTGAAGGAGCGACAGAAAGGTGAATGGAGGGAGATAAGGGAAATACAGAACGACTGGGAGACCAGGGTAAACATTTTTGAGGAGAAAGTTGAGAGATAAGAGAAAGAACTGACAGTGATAAGAGAAAGAAGAGGATAAATGAGTGCATGAGAGACTCACAGAAGTAAATGGCAGAGCAGAAAGATATGAGTAGACAGAGATTAGCATTAAAGAGAAAGAAAGAAGAGTAAGTAAGTGAGAGAAACAATTGGCTCCCATTGGCCTATAACACTAAGCCAGTGATAGATGAGACGGTAAGAGGCTAAATGCCCACTGGAGCAAAGACAGAGGCTGCAGGCTCTGACTGGGCTGCATTTTGGATGAACAGGGGATGACTGGAGGACAGCACAGTTTTTGAGTGAGTGCAAACCAGATAGCGGGGTCTGTGTGTGTGTCTGACGTGTGAACAAGTCTGAAAGGAGCGTTTCTCACCTGCAGCTTCTTCTGGAGCAGCAGTGGAGCGACACACTCGGAGGGTGATACATCCGTTCTCATGGAGACAGTAGAGGGCGTCCCTCTGAGCACAGGGGATCACCTGACGACGCACAAGAGGCAGGGCAACAGGTGAACCGCTGGCACTTTGACTTACCGGGACTGTTTCAAAAATGATGTGAATACACTATAAGAAACATACAGTAATTATGTCAGCACCATCCACCAAATATAGTAGATTTAGAAACGGAAAAATGCTCTCAGTTCTGGATTGTCTTCTGGGTCAGCAAGGAATTGATCATGTTGATAGATACTGTCATGCAGCACGTGTGCATCTCTATAAGAAGGTCTGTCTGTCTGTCTGTCCGTCAGTCGGTCCATCGGTCCACATTACGACAGGAACAGCTTGACTGAAATCTGCCACAACATTCACTTGGACACTAGGATGAACTGATGAGATTTTGCTGGTCATCAAAGGTCAAAGTCACTGATTAAATAAACTAAAGGTTGCTAAAGTAAATGGTCTGTTACTGATTGCTGGTTGGTAATAATTGAAAGAACAGCAGGAACAGTTAATGATGCAAGGATAGTTGACACATCTGAACGAACTTATGGTTTTTGTTTTCAGAGCAACAGCTGCCTCCATTTCAGAGAAAATGAGAAAAATGTCCAAAAGAGCTGCATCTCTCAATGGTGAAGAATCCTTTAAAAAACACAGAATCCAGATCCAGATGTTTCAGTAAGACCAAGATTTTGCGATTAGTTTGAAATACTTAACATGTTTTTACAGCTGGATTTTGTGACATTAAGTTTAAGTGTTTTCTGACTCAAATAGCTTTTCAGCAGCTCTTTCATTGATCAAGTAGTGCCATATTGTCATCACAAGCTACATTCTCCTGAGCACTTCTGAAGCTGTAGCACAGCGGAGCTCAATACTACAGACGGTGTGAATGTGTAGCCAATGACGTCCATATGACGGTGACATGACGTATCAGTCATTGGTGCCGTGATAATGTAAACAGACTGGTCGGTCTCGTTACGTGTTCTTTTATTCATGCTTTCGTGGCCTATTGTAGACCTTACTGAAATTCAACTGGCATTTCAAGACACATTTTTGTTGTTAATTATCATTTCTATTAGTGCATATAGAGAATATATTTTTGGTTTGTCAGACGTTGACTGAACTTCTCTGATTAGAAGAAGTAACATTGATTTTTTTTAATACAGATTTCAGCATGTAGAGTCACTGTCAACACTCTGCTTCATCATCAGTGTATGAAGGCTCAAGAACATTTTAAAACAGGAAGTGGCGATTTGATCCACTTTCACCTATAAAATGCACATTTTTATGTATCTGTCAATTTTTATGTGTATTATCACCAGTATTGATGTGTTTCATCGCAAGTAAGTCATATAATTCCATTTACAGCTAAACCCCCCCATGTTTTAGTGTTTAGTATCACTTTAACCAATATAAAGATTGCATGCTAGCCTTGAGAGAATTTGTAATGGATTGCATTAGATTTGGCCGTGTTTGGACCTGATGAAGTGGCAACAACATCACACATCATGTACGTGTGTACAGTGTGTGTAAAACCTGACAGTGTGGATTATAGATCTGTCTGTAGCGCCTTGTCCCTCTTCAGCTCTTATAGCTTCTACACTCTGGGCTGGACTTTTGCTGGAGCTATGTGATCAGTCATGCAAATTGGCTGCGTGACAAGCACTTTATAACACTTAGAGAAGAGAGGCATTGGCCAGACAGAGCATGGGCGGCTGAATAATACCCCTCTACTCTCGCTCTGTGACTTTTCGCTACTGACTCCTTGACTACAAAGCCTTGCACTGCACCTTTGCACTATTTAACCGCGGATAAATTTATTAAAACGAAATTGCTGCCAAGCCACAGAAAGTGTGATTTATGACGGAAAAATAACAGCTGACCATTCCGATAAACTGAGCAACCGAAAACTGGTCGGTGCAAGTGCATAGAAGCAGGTGCTTTAACTTACTACTTACATGCTTAAAAGCAAATATTATGGTTCAAACAGACGTCAAACATAGTGAAAACCATGGGATCGTCACCACAACGGTCATTTCTTCACTGACAGTACAGTCAGGGGTGAAAGACGGGTAAAAGGAGAGAGTTTCAGTTCAATTATCGGTTCTGCAGCTGTGACAAATCCTCAACATAATACCCCCATAGCATTCATCAATTTCCAATTAGAAATCCAGACGCTAAAAAGAAGATCCGGGAGCCTAAAGGTCACCGTTACTGCCGGATGAGAACAAGAGGTCGGACCATGTGTGGGCAAGGGAGATTTTTTTAAACCGGAGCTAAGGACTGCGCGGCCCTGCTGTGCAATCGCCAGACCTAGATGAGGTGAGCGCTGAGAGGGAGGATGACGAGTAGAGAACTTTATCATTCACAGCAGGGGGAGCCGGCTTCGTGGAGAAATCATCCATAAAAAGAGACAGGATTTTGGTAAAGCACTCCGAGTAATGCAGTAAGGTAGAAACTGTGCAGCAGGTTCATTTGAGGGGAGACAAGGTGTTACGGTGATACAGCAAGACTAAATCCTTACTGCATAACTTGCATTTATCTCACACGGAGCAACTACGCTAAGCTAACTAAGCTGTCTTTGCATATATGTGACTTTCGAATCCACACCATGAAGGTCTTTCCATTACATTCCAGCCCATTAGTGAGAGCTGAACTGCAAAGACCTTCACTGATTAAAAAAAAAAAATCACTGCTACTGGCAAATGAATCACATTATTTCCAGCAATAACCAGATTAACTCATTGGGTTTGTGTTTAACACAAACTTTGCCTCCGTCGAGCGTTACTTGAAGCTGCTGCTGTACGTCGATGCAACGCCTCACCTGGATGAAGGGCACTCCGGAGCGCTCGATGGCCACCACGCCAACAGTCTGGCTCAGCTCCAAGTCCAGGATGAGGATTTCTCTGGGATAAAGCAGCAGCATGTGGTTCCTCTTGGATGGCAGGTAAGACAGCTGTAGACAGTCATTCAGTGTCACCGCCTCCGCACTACAGTGACACGGTGGAGAAGGAGGTTCAGGAGAGCGCACGAAGCACGAAAACAAAACATTAGGACCTAGCTTCAAACGGCCGAGTTAAAAGCCCAAAACTAAAGACTGTATTTATTAATTAAGTTGAAGTTCAGAGATAATTATGCCTCCGCCGTAGTGTTCACAAGACTGGGACATGTCCTGCTAAAGGCCACTAGCTCAGTTTTGTTTTGCATGTTTAGTGAAGTTTTTTCTGCTCACAGCTTCAGATTTGGGAAATAAGTCCAAATACTTCATAACTGTTTTTACTGTGCGGCCAAATAATATTACAATCCTAAAAATGTTCATGTCAGTCAATATAAATAATTTTAAATAAATGTCAAATCATTATGTATTTCATGTTTAGAGGCTGGTTTTTGGTCCCGAGTGAAAGTTGAAGAAACCTGATGGTTATTTGTGGTTTTAAATTATTTGTAAAAGACGCAAAAAGATGAAAATGACATAAAAGGCTTAACAAGACGCAACAAGACAAAAACACAGCTGCAGTCTCAGAGTCTTCATGGTTTAGTTCAGGATAGTCTGCAGTTCACAACATTTAATTAAGATTAAAAGCACTTCTACTTGAGTAAAGAGCAGGCTTCTGCTCAGCATTCACTTCTAATTCACACAAAGGCAGAAGCAAATTGTAATAACAACAACTTAAGGCGTAGATGGCCAGATATATTGCCAGCCTTGTTTTGCAAACATGTCATAATGAGCGTCTGCAGACAGCCGATGAGACGGCGGCAATAAAAACACAAATATGAAATATGCAAATACTCTTCACGCCAATGCGACGATGGAGTCTTAAAACAAGTTTAATAAAATCTGTCTCATTTCTTAACTCAACTTGATCTTTATTCATGTCTTCCCTTACAGCCGGCTGAATGAATTAGTTATTACTGTTGTGGTTTCTGTGACTTACAGGCAAATGAGGGAGAAGTTAAAAGTGAATTTGGTCTAATGATGGGAGCTGTTGAATTAAGAAGGTATTGGCAGCGTGAGACAACATTCCATTCCATTATTTCAAGAGTCATAAAATGCTGAACTACTTCTGATTGGTTTAATTCTGATTGGGTTTTTTTATTAATTGAAGATGTTATTATCCGTGGCATCAGCCAGACTCTTGTCCTCAAATATAATGAATATAATAAAGTAGTCACAAAGGTTAACGGTTCAGTGACAGAACAAGGAACAGAGAGCTGCTTTTCACCGAGGCTGCGATCACGGCCATCACTCACTGCTCTGCTTTCATTTCTCCAGGTCACGATGAGATCAAATAAAGGAGAGACAAACTTTAGAACACAGTGGTGACCATTATCATCAGCGGAAAGATGGACAGATAAAGCTGGCTTGAAAGAGAGGACCTTCAGGCGCTTTAGTGTGAGCTGATGGACTGGAGATGCTGCGGTAAATCAAACTGTTACCGGCTGAGAGAGCAAAGATGGAGGCTGAAATGTCTGGGACACCGAAGGCAAGACATCAGAGAGAAACAAGAGAAGAAGGCTTCTGTGTCTTAGATGCAAAGAAAGATCCTCAGAGAGAAGAAAAACAGAAAACAGAAGAAGTCCTGTAACCCTAAACCTGCCCCCAAAAAATAACCAAAACACGACACACTCTTCATGTCTGTTGAAAATAAGGAGTAAAGACTGAAGCTCATGGCTCAGTTGTGGAAGGTGAATTTAGCTCAGCTCTTTACGACAACGCCAGTCTCTAACAACCTTCACCTTGTAATGTTTAATCACGTCAGATGTGCTCAGATAAACTCAAACAACCTGACATTAATCATGACTCCTGCACATGAGGACCAAATGTGTGCATAATTACGTTCTATAATTGACTTGGCTTGAAGACGAACATTAAACTCAACTATGATCATCACTGATATTTAGTTTTATTGTTAATTCACCGTTTTCTTGTTTTGGTTTTATTTCTGTACTGTATCTGAACTTTTACTCTTACCTAAAATAAGCTTCTTCAGTGTTTCGTGGTTTCACTTGATTTGTCTTTTTTCCAATTTTAGATATTCTGATGTTGAAAAATAAGAGTTTATCATATATCACAGATTTCTGAAATGTTCTGCTTTTTTGGTAAATGTTTGTCATGTTCTGACCATAAAGAAGAGTCTGTCTTTTATGTCGTTTTCATCTCGTTGAATAAGAACTGATTGCATTCACTTAAATGAACCTTTGAAAATGAACAAAACAAAAACTAAATTACAGATTTGTTTTCATCTTTTTATGTCTTTTACATCATCTTGTTGCGTCTTTTGTGTTTTTTCCAACTTTCACTCAGGACCAAAAATCAGCTTTGAAAAGAAATAAAAATACATTTATCGTGATAAATACATGAACATTTTCAGCCGTATCTCACAGCTCTAATTCTGTTACAATTTCAAACTGATTGTTAAATTTACACATATTCTGCGTGTGTTTGGATATGGATATGAAGTACTTCTCGTATGACAGCGTTTCTTGTCATCTTGACAAAGGGTCCAAACCTTTGCCTCTGAACAGACAGATTAATGGCTGCCAGAGACACTAATGTGCATGATATTGTACTGTATTCAAGGGGTTTCTGATAACACTCTGGCAGAGCGGAGTTGTGGTTAAATCCCTCATCTATCAAGTGGAGGCAGAGCCAGAGAAGAAGAGATACAGTGAAGTTGATAAACACCCAAAACCGACACAGACTTTCCAACAGCGAGAAGATGTGACACAAAGACAAGACACAAAAGACTGAGATGCACACGACGAGAGGGAATAAAGACAAGTAAGATTAATGGAGTGTTTGTTATTAGGGCTGGAGGGGTGGGTGGACACCGAGGCCCGGGCGCCGCTGCTATAAATAAGTCTGTTTGACAGTCACAAGCGCTCAGGCAGGAGGCTGCCAGCTCTTCAAACAACCCCTTGGTCCTGAGCCGTCACAACTTTTTAAAGAAAAACTAATGCCTTCCAGGTTTTCACAAGCTATTCGGTTAATAGCAGAAAACTGTGTCGAGCCATTTCTTCTACCCAAATATTTAGTCACAAAAAAAAAAAGAAAGTGTTAAATACTCAAATATATGCATATTCTTCAAGTAAAACCTATCAAGCAACTGCCTTGATTTATCACATCACGAGTGGTTCAACTGTTTTTACATCAAATCAGTCATTCTTACATCGAGACAGAAAGTAAAGTCAGCTGCATCCCAAAATACATCCATTAATCTCTCATATTAAAGCCTGCTGTTTTATCATCTTGTAAATCTTTTAGGATGTGATGAATAGTTTTGCCTGATGTCTCACTCCTCTGAGACAAATAAGCCGTCACAATTTGCTTTCAACAGATTAGTCTCCTTGCCAGAAGTGAGTGTTGAAGAGCGGAGTCTCTGCAAACCACTTATTTGAATGGCAGCTGAAACAGAACCTGTTGAGAGCACCGGCAAAAAATAAGACTTTAATGTGTTCCATTCACTGGAACTTTTTACTGCTTGACTCTGATAAATGCGATGGAAAATCTGTTTTAATCAGACCAGACATATTCGGTGCCTGGACATGGAGTCCAGCAGCAGAGGGCATAACGTAGTTAATGCATGTAGACATGTGCAGCTTCACGACAGGTCGAGGACATTATACATACACGGCTGCTACAGATGCCCTGAGTCTGAGGCTGCGTCCACACTAATATGATTTCATTTTAAAACGACCTGCATCCACACTAGCGTTTTGGCAAAGTTTCAGAAATAGTCTCCGAACATTCCATCACATATCGTGTGACGAGGGGAGCTGATATCACCGACACGGGAATCATCAGAAATGTCTGGATTAAAGTCTCAATGGTCTGCACGGTCAGCACTGTCCTCCGGTTTCCCTCGCATCAGCAACATGTATGCTAGGGTCATTCAGTCA
>JAPQRN010022332.1:26818-43609 GCA_037367275.1 Coranthus polyacanthus | reverse complement strand
TCCAGGTTGGAAGATGATGGATGGACCAAATCTGTGTAGAAATACTGAATCTGGAAAAACTAGGACAATTTTGATGCTTTTCACATTGGTTTTAAATTAATTTGGCCTTATAATAGTCAGGAAAACCCTGCAACATGAAATCCCTCTGTCAGTTCAGTTAGTGTAACTACTGCTACTCTCCAGGGAGAAAGGTTTAGATACAAGAATATTTGGTGCCACTGCCTTGAAATGGTGTAACTTGAATCACTGAAACATTTAGGACAGCCTTCCTTCACACAACGATCTGCAGAGATTTAGGCTCCTGGCAGAATGTGAGTCTGAGTCAGGTTTGTGGGCCTCCTTGAATGTAGGTTTTTTCATTTCAGCCCACAGATATTCTGTTGGATGGAGGTCAGGACTTTGTGATGGCCACTTCAAAACATTTACTTTGTTGGCCTTGAAGCTGCAGGAGCCAAAATCAGGAGGAAAAAAAGGCCAGAATTTGAAATACACTTTACTTCTGCAGCTTCTCCTCTCGGTCCAAATCAAAAGATGAAATATAGATGAACCTTTGGAAAAGTGAAGCCACTTTTCCAAACTTCAGTGATGAGCTACGTAGCAGAGCAGTGGAGTCTCTTCTGACAGAATCTGAACAGCGATCAGTAATTACAGCTGTAAATCCCATATTTAGCCCCTGTCTGTCTGAAAACACCTATGAGAGGACAGACAAGGTGCTAAACGTCTTATTTCCTCTTAGACCACTTCAGTTACAACATGCTGGAAGGGAAGTAGGGAATTTTTGCTCAATGATGCCAAAAAACTATTGAGCACTACAGCTTTAAGTCATGTTGGTATCATTTTAGAGTCAAGCTTAGGATCACTAGAAATTTCACATCATCTAAACTTTTAAATTGACAAGATGTACGTAAACTTCTAACCTCAACTGCACACATGAACGTTACGTGCAGCAGGTAATATTTCGCTTTTTGCATCCAAGGATCAATAACGAAATACTTTATGTGAAACAGACAATGACAAACTGTTTAAACCTGGTCAACACTGAACATTCTCCTAGCTTTAACAGTCCTGCGTTTCAGTGTTTTTAAATGACAAAGGCATTACAGTTTACGTCATACTTTAAGGAGGTAAACGTAGACGGCTCACCTTGACCACATTGGCTTTGTGCCTCTCCAACACCTGAATGGTCTGGGATGTCTTTGGATCAATGATGAGAATGCTGGAGTGACATCCTTGAGCGATGAGCCCCTGCCAACCCCTAGAGCGCAAGAAAGGCAGAGAGAATGTCACGAAGAGCAGAGAACGGCAAAGTGAAATGATGGGGCACTTGTACAGGAACAGGAAGTTCTGGCTAAGAAAAAAAAAACAAGACCTCAAGGAGCAACTTTCAACACATGCATTTAAACATCTTATTTATGTGCCTACAATAGTGAACAGTGACATATGATAGTATTCTCCGGGCTGCATCCACAACCAGGCTTTTACAGCTTTACTGAAACAGATGACATGTCATTTAAAGACAAATTACGAACACGGAAGGATGTAACGTGTGAATCAGTGCGAGCTTCATATAACCGGTCATTAAATGCATTTCATCACAGACCAGTAATGTGATTTAATGGAGCAGCACTGCGGTCACAGGCTGCTGCTGGATTCCTGTGCAAAGCTAAGGCTTCAGAAAAGTATCAGGCCCAGAAAATAACACATCACATGACACAGGATGCACTGCATGCCCTGGTTTCATCACAAAGAACACTCTCGGTATAAATTGACACCAGATCAACACTTCCATCTTTCCAAGCAGCAATAGAAGGGTACTTTATAATAATTAAGACACGTTCAATGCAAACAGCGGTACATAAACATCATGTCAGTCGCGCATCTTGACTAAATGAACAAGCTAATCAAAACATGCTAACGGCGGAGCTGCGCTACTCACCAATCCACAGCGGTTTTATTCTGCAAATTGAGAGTGCCAGTCAACGTCCGAGCCGCCAGTTTGATGTTGACAGTGTAAGGAATCATTATTGTTTCTACGTATTTATGCTACATTCACGTTTCTGGACCTGAGCCCGCTACAACCAGTTAGCTTTTATGGCACGGCTCTGTTGTGAATTCTAACAGGAAGTGAAACGGTGCCTCTTAATAAAACGCCGTGTGGGCACAAATCGCGGCGCCGCGAGGTTCCACAGAAGATATTTAACATCTGAATGCAGAACTATTTAAATAATAAATTAGTCACCCGAGAAGTCCTTATTGTTTTGTTTATAAGAATAAGGATTAAGGTGGCATGAGACGTATTCAGTCTCGTTGTATTTCCTGTTTTGATTGGATTTTTTATTGGGAAGATGTATGTAATGGACCTGTCAGTGCATATGTGTACACTTCCTTTGTGTCTTTGTAAGATGTGTAAATCAAACCCCTAAAAGAATCACTTTTAATTCCGGGTTGTAATGCAACAAAACAAGAAAATACCAAGGGGGTGAATACAAGAAAATCTGTGAGTAAATGTTAAGACTGCAGTTTACATTTACAAGGAACTGTTATATTTTCATTTTGCTTGATTAAAAGACTATATTTAAGAAAGCAGATCAATTCCACTATGTTGTGAATTCATTCAAAGAAACATATATATGTTATAAATCAATTCCTTAAACCTTAAGACATACCCCAAAGATTTGGATTCATGTTTTCATCATCCATTGTTTCAAAGTTACTTGTGTGGAGTGGATGCAATTTTCAGTATGAACGGGTCTCATATGAAAAAGGAATGAAAAATGAGTTTAAAAACCAAATCTGAAGTTATTACATTCAAAACTGAGGTCAGGAACAGCCATCAAATATGATGGATTTAGAAATGAAAACAGATCCTCAGTTCTGGATCATCTTCCTGATCAGAAAGAAACTGTTCATGTTGATAGATATTGTCATGCAGCATGTGTATGATTTGTGTATGAAAGGCGCTATATGAATAAATAAATAAATACATAAATAAATACATAAATAAATAGGGAGTTGATTTTTTATCAGTGGAAATCTTTTTTTATTTCTCTAAGTGTTTTTTTTTCTGCCAAATGAACGTGCATCTAAATGCTTTTTGAAAGTTTAATAACATTCGGTGACACTGTGGCAGCAATTACGTTGACATTGTAATCTGCCCCCTGTGTAACTGCCATTAACCAATGATGATGTTATGCACTCAGGAGAGACCCCATGCCGGGTGGATGTGCGACTCCGGGCAGTTTCCCACAAGGTGATGACACCATCATCATCATCCAGTCTGATGAGCTTGCAAAACATAAATGAGTGCAGTGAGTGGAAGTTGGCCGTCACAGCTGTGTAACTTAAATAGAAACTATCTCAAATAACTGTTGGCAGTTCAGACACTCAGAATATTTCTGACTTTCATTTGGCAGCACTTCCTCTCTGCAGTTACATAAATTGGCATTCTGCTTGACAGTGTGGAGTGGGAACACACAGCCATCATTCAGGGGCAAGGACACCTAATGATTCTTATGGGGAAACTCAGATTACTGCATTTTTGACAGCAAAAGCAGCCACTGAAATTCATTCATTCACTCTCGTTGTCTTAATAGCTCTTCCATCACACAATTGTTTTCTGCTTCTAAGCTTAAAATGGAGCCAGTTTCTCCCAGATATTTGTACTAAATGTCGAGGTTTTCAGTCTTGTTTCGTGCTTCGTTTTAAGTCGTCCTCCTTGTGCGTCCTTGTCTGTTTCCTGCCCATCTCCCCGTCAGTAGTTTTCCACCTTCCTGGCCACGCCTCCGCTCACCTGCAGTCCCATGTGACTCTTAATTAGTTATTGTTAGAGCAGTGTGGGTTTATTTATTCATATATTTTACAATTTCAACAAACCTAGCTTTTATTTTTGGACTATTTTAAGTTGTCAAACTTAGTCCAAAATGTTTCCGCCATGTTTAAAGATTAAAATATTCAAAAACCAATCTAAAATTATCATTAGTGTTTAGAAAACGCCCTCAAACCCCCTCAAAGTCTTGGACATGACTTGGTCTCGGTTTAGGTGGTCTTGACTACAACATTACTTAACAGTAAACACAATGACGGCTGAAGCTTTTTGTAAAGTGACCATTATCAGCACCACCACCTTCTACCGTAAGAAAGATTTCAGAGTCAAACAAAAGAAGTGGAACGACGTAGTTTGATGCTGAAATGTCAGCGTTTCTTCTCCACTGGTGAGTTTGACTGTGAAGCTTATGAAGGTATAAAGTTACTATGTCATGTTATGATGTCGCTGTCGTTTGTCGATCCACGGTTCAGACTAAACTGTGACAGTTCCGACCTTGTTTTGGACAATTCAAAACAGATCTTTAATGCAGCTACTGACGACACAAACCGTAGGTAAAACGGAGGTGATTAGTGGTTTTACTGTGGCTGTTTTCAGTCTAAAAACAGAGCTAAGCTAACAGAGCTATAATGTAAACTATGGGCTGACGCAGCACGTGGACTTTATAGGACACGGTGTTATTTAGACTAAAGGAGAAAACTAGATGATCCATAAAACAGATGTGTGTAAACAATGACTTTCAGACTTTATTCAGTGAGTGACACAGTCTGTGGAGACGTAGCGTTAATCCGTTGGTGGTTTTGGTAGACGTGGGTGCGTTCTGGTTCACGACTTCCCGCTGCTGTTGATACATTTTTAAATATACAAAATTAGCATTCAACTTTAAAGGGATTATTTTAAAGTTTAAATAACCCCTTTAAACTTTAAAATATTCTTTTTATTCTCTGCAGTCACGGCCAAAGGTTTTGGCAGTGACACAGATTGACTCTTTGTATAAATTAGATTTATTAGCCAATAAAAGTCTTTGAAACTTATATTAGAAAACTTAGAATTGTTCTTACATAAACCACAGAAACGTGGAAAAAAAATCCCAAAAAGCTGAAACAGCAAAGATTGCGAAACGCAATTTGCTTCACCGCCAAAACTTTTGGCCGTGAATACAGATACAGTTCATTGAGTGTGATTCCAGGTACAAATTTTTTTTCCCGGGCGGCCGACGCACTAAATACACATGTCGCTTCCTTTGTCATATGGATATTGATTTTTTAACAATCCCCTGCAGCTCTCTTCTGATTTGCATGTTAATTGGCTATCGGTTGACTCGTGATTGCACCTCATTTTACATCTTGTTTGTTTGACTCGCTCTCAGTTTTCTGCACAGTCAGTGTACACACCAAGAACCCGTCACATTCATCATAATTACCGCAGACCTGCCGTCTTTAGGAATACTGCCGAGCTGATGTAGAATTATTATGCTCTTTCTCACCCTTCCATGAAACCACATATTTTAAAAATCCAGTCAGACGCAGAGTTTGTTGTTCCATATTAAGGCTGTGAATATTATTTTGACAGTTCGAGATTAAAATGTATTGTCGATAAATGTGATATTGTCCCAGCGGTTTCAGTAGCAGCATGCTAATTCTGCTTCTACAGTTTAAAAGTATTGTTGCAGTCACCTGGAGGGCACATAATTTAATTTAGCGCCTGCAGACGCGTGATTGTTTGGAAATTTAGGGTGACTGGTGTATAAGTGATTTCAGTTAAAGCAGTTTCCTGCTTTTTCCCGCTGGTATATTTGGTAGAATGAGGGTGAGAATTCCCACCCCACGCACTGCAGGGACATATTTTATCAGGAATGATTTGATTAATTCAGTGGATCAGTATTCAATGGCTCCACAGAAATTACATTTATATCGATATTCTCATCTGATTGTATGAGACCACTGCCAAGAATATTTCCTGAAATGTCAGGGTTGGTTTAAGAATGACAATGGGTTCAGCTAAGGGTTGCATGTTCAGTCCCGTCTTTGTTACAGTCTTATGTTTTTCTATTACCCTACAGTCGAATTTTTGCTGCTTCTGTTACTGTAGAATATACACATGGTGTCTGCTCTGCTCTGTCAGGGGGATTTCTTGAGGCACATTCATCTGCCGTTGTCAGTGTCACCATTGAGTGCATGTTTTCAACTGCTTTCACTTACAAAAACACAGACATAGCCATTAAACTCACAAACGACAATCTGAGGTTGCAGACCGTCGTCTCCTATCCAAGAACTCCACTATCTTGTGAATTCACTAAAAGAAACATATATACTGTAAGCTGTCAATCGGTTCCTTGACTCTTAAAGCTGAAGTGCTCCATAGTTTTTTTGGCATCAATGGTGTCGACAATTTAAAGTATTAAATTATGTTAAAATCATGTGTTAAATCATGAAGTTGCTTCAGTTATGTTTTTAATCCTAATGTTAGATTTGGGTTAAATCATACTTTATACAGTGTATGTTAAATCACATGTTAATAGAATAGAATAGAATAGAATAGTCTTAGATTCCAGGCTCTGTGCTTAGTTCTGGCGTCAGCAGTTAAGTTTGGTTTTTCCAGGCAGACCGAATCAAGCCAAAACAGGAGGAAGCACACAGGTTATGAAAAGGGAAGTGCAGAGCCCCTATGTTTAGTTCAAGATAATGCATTTGTTTGCCTTGAGTTCAATAAAACCTCCTCGCATCAGATTCTGCCAGTTTGGAGTGATTTTTACAAACTGCAGTAAGTTCTTCAAAGGTGTTTTTGACTAAGTGTCAGAGAAGATTTCAATAACTTCGGACCGAGAGGAGAGAGCTGCAGAAGGAAGGTGTGTGTTTTCAAATTCTGACGTTTTTTCCCCCTGATTTCAGCTCCTGCAGCTTTGAAACGTCCTCCCAGGATTATTTTTTTTCCTATCATCTATTGTTAAGTTATTTGTGGTGGGATGGATGTGATTTCAATGTCAGTGCTGTCAGTTCTATTATCTGAACATTCAGATTCAGAAATGAAAACATGCTCTCAGGTCGAAGTAGTCTTCCAGATGTTGTTCGATGTTTGACGTTGATATTGTGTTTTTTTTAGGTTCGTCCACTGTGTATCTCTGTTAGGTTTATTGGTCGGACCTCGTTACATTTAAAAGGCGATTTCTCAAGAACAGTTTGACAGAATGTCACAAAATGTGGCACAAATGTTCACCCGGACTCAAGGATGAGAAGAAACTGGTGGCCAGAGGTCACTGTGACCTCATGTCTGTCCATTCTAATGACTGTAATGTCTCAGGAACACCTCGGAATTTCTTCAAATTTGGTACAAATGATCACTTGCCCCTCTTCTCAGTTCTTGTTGTAGCTCCTCAGGTCCTCACCTCGACTCCTCGCCTTATTCCCTCCCACCAGAGATGTGAGACGAGGAGTCGAGGACCTGAGGAGAGAGGAGCTGAAGCAACAGGCATCTAACAAAATGAGGCGTCCTTTCCTCTGAGCCGTCATTTTAAATATATGTTGTTTAACATACTGTTTAATGTCTGTGTGTTATTCAGTTACAGTTACTGCTGTGTTTTATGATCTGTCAGATGAGTGTTCATGTAAACTTATGATTAACTTTTAATTCAATTCACAACATGCCATAATGTGTCAGTAGGCGATGTAGGGATCAAATACAACTTCAGATGCAGGAAAACTTTCATTTTAAAAGTCCTGCTCCTGCCGTGGTTTGTGTGATCCAGACCCGTGTCATGCGTCCTTTTAGACGTCACAGGTCCGATCACCAAAAAGACTTCTGCAAAGCTATGACCGTCTTCGATCCTTGATGTGTATTTTAGGGAAATGAGACATCCTTCAAGATGGGGCGTCAAGATCGATTTCTGGGTCACAATCGAGGATCGAGGAGTCGAGGAGGTAAAAAATAGGGAATTGGTCCTGTGGAATTGAGAAGAGCCTTTGGACTCAAGGATGATTGAAGTGATTAGATGTTTTTTGGTCACAGGTGAAGGTCATCGTGACCTCAAAATCCAAACTTTTGGACATGACTGCTAGTAATTGAACAAATTATGATACGAGAATGGTGGACGCATCTCATTTCAAGGCAAAAGCTGCCTTTGTTTCTAAGAAAATTACAAAAAAGTGCCCCATCTCCCAATGGTGAAGAAATCTGCAATGCAGATCCCAGCGATCTTCAAAGAGGACTGAGATATGGTAGAAACCTAACTTGTGTAAAAATTTCAAGTGAAATGTGCTATAGGTTTTGAGCTACAGGCAGACAGACAGACCCGATCGCAATACCCTCGCAGGGACAAATGTAATGATAATGACTGTATTACCAACCCTTTAGAGTTATGAATTTGGTTTCTAGCAACCCCTGCCTGGATGTTTAGCTTTCCAAACACATAGCTTTCCTTAAGAGTTACTGGTTTACTTCAGCTCCTGCTGCTTTGTGCTGAAGAGGTAGCTTTTATTCAGGCTACCCTCACAGGACAGGCATTATTTGACAGAGTGAAAGGTAATAAATCAGTCCTTTATTTCCTTCTCTTGTTTTTCTTCCTCCAGCCTTAAAGTTTCTGTGGCTGTATTGGCCGAGGGATCAGGGTGGCGATGTGTAATGAAGGCTCTGTAATGAAAATGGAGAGCAGGGATAATCACACGTTGGGTCACGTAAAAACCCAATTAGAGCCTGAGTGCTCTGACTACGCTTGACTGCTGGCCGTCAGCCCTGTGAAATATCCCTATTATTTCAGCTACCCATCTGTATATCCAGCATCAATACCTACCCATATTTTGGATGTGTTTATGAGTATGCTGAGATGTTTTATTGATATACTGTGTGCATCGTGTAATAAATCACAAACTCCCCTCCAGGCTCTAAACTCATTTAAAGCAAAAGCATGTAACATTTCAAAGAATAATGACATTCGTGCTCCTTCAGTTTAAATTATAAATGATAAAACCTGTGAATCAATATTCTCAGGAGTTATAGCTCTATAACCTGATCCAGTGATAGCAGTTGTGTAATAGATATTAATCAGATATTAGCATTAGCATAGTGAAGTCATTTTACTAATCTCCAGTTGTGCCTCTGTTGATCTTCAACGTTTTCCATCACACGTGACATTTGCAAGGGCTGATAACTAAATTAAATTTCAGGTCAGACGTCAAACTGTATTTTGCATTGAGCACAAAACCGCTGACAAAACAGACCCAATATTACAGATTTAAATCCAGATAGACCTGATCATTTGAGTACATCTGGTCTAGGATTGTTTTTACCTGCACAATAGTGTGGATTAGAAAAAAAACATTGTATTTTTCTATGTCCTGGCTTTTTTCTTGCTATCTGCGCTTGCTCTCCCTGTTCATTCTACTGCCAAATTTCAACCGTTCTGTTTACAGACATGAGTGAGAAATGTTACGTTCTTTGCGTTTCTTTCGTTAACAGACGTACATGTCTTTCAAAACACAAGGGCCGTCAAATTGACCCCGTGGCATTTCTAGTGTAATGAAAGTAACAAATGTTGACAATGATAATAGCTTAAAACACAAAGAAAGAGTAATGACAAGCAGTCAGAGCCAGAAGAGCTTGAAGATTTACCATGTCGCTGCTCCATCGTCATCATTCATCCTCCAAACTTTTAAAAGACGCCGCAAATTCCGCTCCTGTCATGTGTGTTTTTATGCTTCTCAGAAAACTGTAAATTAATGACAAGCTGAAGCTCCCCCCGTCCTCGCCTCCAGAGTCTGTATGTATCCTGCCTTCCATCCTCTTGATCTTCACATCAGCAGAATTCCCTCTGCATGCACAGTGGGCATAAGGAAAGAGGAAGATGAAACAGAAGCAACAGGGCCATAAAATTCACATTGATTTCTCTGAAACCATCACAGTCCACATGGGAGGTTCAAGTCGCTGTTTTACTATATCATGTCTCAGTTCACTTGAAAGTCTGAGGTGGCTGAAAAAAGCCAGAATATTTCTGATGAAGTTCTAATCACCAGATTAGTCCATCTGTTGTGCATGAATCGTGTCAGATCCACATGAATGGACCAGCCCTTTGAATCCGAATGTGTCAACCACTCTCATATTTTAAACATCCTCGCTTGGAAGTTACAGCGCTGGATGTCGGGATGAGTTACATGTTTGGAAGAGAGATCCCTACAAGATAACCCTGATTTACTGTCATCATTCAGGCAATAGAAATCTGCCACATGAATATTAATGGAAATGAATGAATGAGTCGTAGAGCACAGACACTGTCGTTTGTGTAATAAGCAGCTCTGTTTCTTTTGCTTCTGCCTGTAGGAAGCTGGTGCCTTGTAACCACTAATGAAGCCACAGAAGTCACCGTTTTATGCTCAGGCTGCATGATTCCTTCATGTTGGGAAAATGATACAAATACAGTAGATTTTATTACGAGGGTATTGCAATCGGGTCTGTCTCTGTAACGGTAACTCAAAATCTACATCACATTACAACTTGGAATTTCTACACAAGATGCGTCTTTCCCACATCTCAGTCCTCCTCGAAGATGGTCTGGCATTTTTTGTCATTTTCTCAGAAGCGAAGGCAGCTGTTGCTCTGAAAAAAGAACCACAGACACGCTGCATGACGAGATCCATCAACACGATCGATTTCTTGACGATCCAGAGCTGAGAGCACATTTTGTAAACCCACCGTATTGGATGGCCGTAGTAGTACTGACAGTACTGACACTGGAATCACATCCACTGCACCACGAGTACCTAATGATAGAAACATGAATCCAACACGATGACTTTCTTGTCGACCTGGAAGAACTAAGAGCATGTGTTCATTTCATTTCTCCATCTCCGTATTTGATGGTCGTTCCTGACCTCCGTTTTGAACATAGTAACTTCAGATTCACTGTTCATTCATTTTCATTCATCTGACAGTATTGACATGAAATCACATCCGCTCCATCACAGATAACTCATAACAGAAACATGAATCCAGATCCCGGGAGGATGTCTTCAGGGTCAAGGAACTGATTTCTAACATGTTTTTCTTTTAGTGTATAGTGGTGGATACGATCTAAGAGGTGAGCTCTGAGTGTTTTTAGCTTAAATACAGGATGGTACAATCATCAATGACAGTAAGAAAAATAAGCTATAAGGATTACTATATACACTATTATTAGACACTGTGCACCTACAGAAGAGGAGCAACTGATAACTTTGTGTAATTTCCATTTGATTGCGTGTTAACACTCAAGCCTCATGACACAGGAACAGCCTAGTGGCACATCTGATGGCCTAATATAAATGCAAAATGAGCATCATTGTTGAGTATCCTCGTTTTATGAAAGCCAGAGGAGAGGATCCTGCCCTGCAGTTTGCAACCAGCGAAATGTTCCACCTCAGAATGATCCAAAATGACCCTCACGTCGGGGTAATTTTCATCAACTGAGTGCAAAAGACGACCGCGCATTTGTAGAATATCTCTGTGGCAATAAAAGTGTCTCATCGACATTTCGGTGGAAAGTAGGAGGACAGGATGAGAGTGGTTCGCAGGATAGTGCCAATAGACTAAGATGATTGTGTTTTAGTACATTGCTCAGATGAAAAGATGAGAGAAGTGTCACTGTGAGCTCATTACAAAGCAGCATAAAAATAAAAATTATTAACTGCATTCATATACTTGTTTTAATTCAGCTTTTTTCTCTTTTATTATTGTGTCTTTTGTGTCATTTCAGCATAACATAAATTTTAAATGTTTTGGATGTTATTTCCTTACACGTGTGTTTGTGAATAAAACCATTGTATAATAAATGAACACTTCCTGGATTCAAAGTGAACTTACTTGAGGTGCTCTGGAATAAAATGTTAATGTTAAACCCAATAAAGAAACTCTGACATTTGTTTTATTGGGTTTTATATGACTGTGCCATGATAATAAAGGCATTTTAATTGTTTAAAAAGAGAGTGTCTCTTATATTTATTACATGCATTTGAAAACCCTGGAAGTTTCTTTCCCTGCACATATATTTTCTCGCTCACAGTGCAGATATGAGTGGGTCTGCATCTATAATAGTGGCCATTAAGTCCTTTCTGAACCATTATCTGTAGGCTCAAATCATTAGACATTAAAGGGAATGAGTCAATAAACCACTAAGCAATCAGAGAAGACGGCGGATGATGAAAACGAACTGACACAAGTCAACCAGGGCAGAGTGAGAAAAGAAACCAGGAATAAATCTGTTCTGTCTCTTTTCATTTATTTATTAATTCAACCTTTATTTAACCTGGAAAGTTAAACAGCGAATCTGAACCAGCTGATGTCACCGTCAGAGTATGTAAATATTTGAATTAGCATTTAAATACTTAATATTCCAGGTGTAACACCACGTCAAATAAATCTGACCCTGAGAGAACCATAAGTGGTTCTTTCAGTCTCTCGGCCACACTTGATGCTTCATCAACACAAACCACATATGCTGATGTGGTTGTCAGCGTAACGTATTACTATTCCTGCTGTGGCCTCCATCTGATGTTTTATTAACATCTAATAAATGACAAGGTGACGGACGGTCAGACATGAAATGCAGTTAAAGAAAACGAGCCTCCCCCAAGAGGAGCATAAACAAAATAAATTAAACCTCGGATATGTGATGTTTCAATAAAACAGCAAGACTATATTCAGCATGCAGGGCAGATGAGGCTTCACAGACTATTAGTTACACCAAGACAGAGCTGCATGGGGCCGTTATAAAGGCCATGAGAGCACTTCTCAAAGTATTTTACCAGCTTAATGCAATGATGAGGCTTATAAATCTTGAGTAACATGAAAAGCCATAGAGTCTTACAGGCGTGGAAATCATTTTTATTAATCATTAGCATATTTTTCTGTGATCGATCCTTTGCCTTGTTTGTTTCTGAAGGCACAGAGTCGAGCTGTGATACATTTATCGACTCAAACCAGGGATGGAAGTAATACATTTTGTACTTTTTTTGCTTAAGTATGTTTATTTTAAAGTATTTTACTGTACCTCACTACAATTTAAATTCCCTGCATTACAGAGTAAAAAGTCCCAGGAAATGACGTGACATAATGAAATGTTGAATTAAATGCACTTTAACTTCAACAATCATACTCTAATGTATACAGATACATGACTGACTGACTTGTTACTCTCAAAACCTTGCTTTCGTCTTTTTACATCTTTTAAATCCTTTTTGTCTTGTTGCATCTTTTACATAATATTGGTATTTTACTCTGACAGTTGGTGACTCAATAAAAACAGCTCCGGGACACATTTTGGGTCCCGACCCGAAAGACGATCCTGTGCCATTCAGTGAGACATCGCTCATTCGATGCCAGGTGGTCAAAGTGAAACGCCGCAGAAGCGAAGTCCAGCTAAAAAAAAGACCTAAACGAATCTGAATCCCAGTGACGTTCAGCTGAGGCTGAGGTTGAACATGAAGAATTCACATTTAAAAGACCAATTCAACTCCAAGAGAGGCTTCAATATGCACTGTCAGCTTTGTTTGTCCAAAAGGTTTGGAGATTCCACTTCCTCCAAAGCCAAAACCTCTGCATTCAACCTGCACAGGTGAATTTCAAACGTATCCATGGTAACAGTCTGTAGCTTTGCTGGTGTCGGTTCACAGGGTGTCGGTCGCAGACTTGACATTGGACGACATCAACATACATATTACCCAGCAATCGTCATTTCCAATATTAAAGAATATTAGAAATGATTCATTTGTAATTAATAGTTTTTAATATGACACCTGGTCGACACACAGGTCAACCCTAGAGCATCACTTTTCTACACAGACTGCAGGCTTTGTTTTTTGACGCGCAGGATACTTCGACAGACGTCTACGCAGTTTGGTTAGATTTAGGCATAAAAACTACTTGGTGAGAGTTAGAAAAAGGGTCGGGAGAAGGACTCAGACTGAGAAGGACTAAAATAAGAAAGACAAAGAGAGGAAATGCACAAATAAACACCACATGAAACGGGACAAAAACCCTGGTGTCTGTCACGTTCTTCCAGCTCCTACTAAGGTTCTTGCTGCATCACTTGGTCCATGTCGTACATTTCCAACATCTAAGGACTTACATTGACTTCTGTCTGGTTAATGTATGTTGAAGATTGATGCTATAGGGGTTGAAAACAGACTCTAAGGACTCAAGTACAGGCTCTTTATGCAGAATAAACATATCATTTTGTTGCAGATTGTGACTGAATATTTAAAAAATAAAAACAATAATCTAAATCTTTCACAGGGTCCATTCACCTGCTGTCTCTCCCTGCTCCGTCCATTCAGCTGTGTCTCTTTGTATTTTCAGTTCACACATTAAAGAAAACCCAACCCTTTTACGCTCGGGAGAGATGTTGGCTTTCTGATAAATAAGTGCAATGGAAACAGATTTGGCAAATAATTATGTTTGTGTTTAAGTGTGGAGCGATGAGGAATTAACACAAGAAACACACCAAACAGTGATTAAAAGTAAATGTTTGACAAACTGTGCAAGAGTTTAAAACGTTGTATGAGCCAGACTAGGGGAACGGTTCAGGGGGTGAAAACCAAAGCCAGCTTCAGGTTTTTGAATCCTTCTTATCCATCAGCTCCTGAATCAACACTTCACGACGGCACGATTCAAACTGAATCTGAATCCGAACGACGAACCGCAGGGGAAGGAAACATGCATAAATTCACATTTTCTTTTGCTAATTTTCTGAAAATTCGGTTAAAAAAAACACATTTGAATGGAAACCTGTGGTCTAACAAACATTACACCCGTACCAGAAACGCTGCCCTTCAGGCTCAGTTCATGTTTATTTCATCTCATACCTGATAGAGGCTGTAGGATTATAAATGATGGACATTTTAGTATGAAAGTATTAGTGACAAACTAACTTTAACTCAAAGTAAAATGCTACTTTTTTACTTTGTTTTTACCAGTAATTGTAAGATCATTTTTACACCTCACCCTCAGACAAACACACACATGCCTACTCTAATACGGGCTTATCTGATCTCCTATTATCTCTGTGATAACAAAATTGATATTTTTCTCCGTGGTCTCTGAGAGAAAGTAAACATTTATTCCTGGCAGGCGTAAAGTTGTGTGCAACGGTGGCACAATAGAGACCCTGCTGTTGCCAGGGATACACTTAAATCATGGCCAGAAACGATGGCATAAAACACAAAGAGAGTGATGAGACTGAGAGACGTAGAAAGAGGGCAAAATAATGTTTTTCTTTATCTCTGTGACATCTCATTGGATCCCAGTGCTTCGGCAGTATTGATCATGTAGGGTTTATAATAAGAAAAGAATATCGATTTGACGCAAAATTGAACTGAGGCTGAATATAATGGAGGGAGCAAAAGGGAGATGGATGCCAGAGAGTGGCAGAGAAGCAGAGAATGAAGGAAGCTCAAGGTTGATGTCTGTAAAGGAGGGAAAAAAAGAGAAAAGGCCAGAAATCTCAGACTTTTATTATCACAACGTAGCTCTGCATTGTGTTCATCTTCCAGGATTAGACCTGAACTCACCTGTGGAGCTCGTAATTATGAATTTATCTACTGTATGTGCAAACATCATGTGTGCCACGTGTTCACCAGTGCATGTGTGGTTTTGAATTAGACGTGCTCCATGTCGGACCGGGGACGAGTTACGCGCTAATTACCCCGGTTTCAGTGAAGCCAGATTACTTTCCAAAAGCATGGGTGCATGACAGCGCGATATTAATTGACCGCTGACGAGGTGCTCATGTGAGTGAGTGGAAAGAACAATATGTAAGGCAAAGAAAGGCTCCCAGGGATAAACAAAGTGAAAAGAAAGTGAGTTTGTGCATAGTCCCACACAGTGATGCTAATCTTCACTCCAGGCTGTTGATGTTACTTTTCAGTCTTGTGCTTTTCACCGTCAGTGCAGCAGTCTTCCTTTTGTCAGATCAAATCCTGAGAAAATCTGAAGGGCTACTCGACTGCATCACAGTACGATTGAATAATAAGATGGAAGAGGTTTTCTGCTGTTCTGTTTATGTATTTGATCTTTGACCACACTGAAACCTCCACACACAACCAGTCCCATAAGTCTCCATGTGCTATCAAAAGAAATGGTTCTTCTTCTGATCCCGACGTTGACATTATTAGTTTTAGCTTCTGTTTTTTAATTTTCTTTGCTCTGCATGACTGGCTCCAACTAAATTATAAAAGTCACGCAACGAGAAGAAAGTCAGATCGAAATCAAAGAGAAGTGTTGACTTCAATTATTTCTTCAAAACTGACTTTTGAAAAATTGATTGTGTTGAATATCAAGTGTAAGTGGACATCATCCTCTGAACCATGGTGAACAACATATACACTGGCTGTGTGTGGGAGTTGATATTGATTCTCATTTAAAGCTGCAGTGTATGATCGTTTTTTGGTGCCATTGTAGTTCTGACAACACTGTTCTCTTGGTCTTTTTGGGACATGAAATCCTTGATTCTCTTCATATTTTTCAGCTGTTTTGAAGTTCACATCGGAGTCTATTATTACGCCAAGGTCACAGAGATGGTGTTTGTGTTTTAGAGCCTGAGACTCAAGGTATTTACTGATGCTACTGATGCTGATGTCTGGACCTTGGCTCCAAAATGAAGCCAGTGTGGAAGAAATGATGCTACAACAGACACTGAATAAGTTTCTATTCATCAGGTAATCCTTACTAATTAATGGTAAGTTGCTGGTAGTTGAGAAAACTGCATGAACACATTATGATGCAAAAGACAGTGAACGCACCACTGTGTCAACATTTAATAAAACAATGGCCAAAGATCTTTTCTGCTTTAACACAGAAATCTGCAGTGCCATCTTTATTAAATCTGAGCTCCTTCACACAATAAACAGCACATACTAAATTTCAGCTTCAAGGACACACCACTGACTGAAGTCATTCGTCTACACCGCCCGTCGCACTCACATCCCGATGCTGTTATGTTGTTTTGA
>JAPQRN010022332.1:7231-18678 GCA_037367275.1 Coranthus polyacanthus | reverse complement strand
TACGATACGATACGATACGATACGATACGATACGGTGCGGTATGATACAATATACTTTATTCTCCATGTAGGGAAATTTGTCTTGGACTCAAAATGTTTTTTTAAAACAAAACATATACATAAAACAGTACCAGCTTTGCCAATCATTACAATACATTATATAAAACAGGTTGTGTTAATGTTCGTTCAATCAAGAAAACAGTGAAATGAAATAAAAAGAAATGAAGTATGTGGGTTGTGAGTTGGGAGTCTCAAATGTGCAATGTCCTTTCATTCTATCACACTCAAAGGAAGAGGATGTGAGTGTGAGATAGAACTGAACTGGATGGTCAGCTCTGCAAGAATAAGAGGAGAAAAAAAACTCACACCAACTTGTCTACATATGTTGACAGTTTACTGCTGTTTGTGGTCATGCCCTAGTGAGGTGTAATCAGATACAGACATTAGAACATGCGGGAGAATGTACAGACATTAGGGACAGCAGCAGCATAAAGCATAACAATATAGGACTTCTTTTCAAGCCATGCATCAAACATGCAGCTATCAGCGTTTACCCTTTGTCTGATCAAACATGACTGAGAAAATCTAGCTGTGCTCTGATTACAATAATTACCATTCTCTTATCTTTTCGTGCAGCACAAGATGTCTGCAATCAAACAAAAAACGAGGAAAAACCAGCCAGGTTGACCTCACTGTGAACCCATCTCTCTGGCTTTTTTCCATTCTTGGCTAAAATCCCCCACACACAGCGCAGGACTTGTTCTCAGATGCTGAATCTCTTTCAGACTGTATCTGATTGGCTCGTATCATCCTTCCAGTGTATTAGGCAGGTTAGGTTTGAATTTGCATGTTGCACAAACCAGATAATCTTTGCTGATGATTAGGTCCAAACCGAGTCTCTGATGTGAATTTCACACGTTACTTTTATAGTTTCACAAGACCCTTAAACAACAACAAAGTGTAATACCACTGGCCGCCACTAGATGCTGCTCCAAAAAAGCCTGGCTCCAATAGACTTGCATTGAATTTCTCTCTCAGAAAGCTAAGTCAGATCATTCATTATGGTGTCATTCATTTTATTTGGACCCTCTAATCAGTGTACTAGTGGTGGTTTGGAAATGATTCCTCCATTAATAAGACTTAAGGGCGTTGACATCTGCTGTGTCTGGCTTTGATTGACAGGTGTGATTGACAACTTGCTGCCTGCTGAGTCAGACTTTCAGAGCTTCTGTTTTGTTGAATAAGACATATTTTTTCCTGACAAACAGCTCTATTGAAGTTGAAGTTAATCAGTCAAATGATTTTGCTTTGCAAACATTTCATGAAGTTTACTACGTTAGCTCACCCATCATCTCTTACGCTTCCCAACTTCCTTTTGTCCAAATATGGTCACTTATTGCTCTAAAAAGCCAAGATGGTCACGGCCAAAACTCCAGGGTTCAGATCAGTGGTCCAAGAATCAATGATCAGTGATGAATCAATGATGTCCATATGGCTACTTTAATATAGTCTATGATACAATCACTGCTGGATCTGGGCCGCCTCACGACGCTCTCACAGAAAGACAAGCATGTTTGAATTTGTTTCTTTGTTTGTCTTTATTTTTGCTTTTCATGGTGGGCTCTGTCAAGTCCGTGACCATGCCCACCACCTCAGACACCATTTTTTGTTTGCTTTCTTGTTCCTGGATGTCAGTCATTAGCACCTTTCTCCCAATTACATCCAGCACATTGCAAAAGGCAGCAAGTGATGATTTGTGATGGAGCAACATGTAGTTTATCATGTCTGTCGGCCTCAGCGCCGCGAGAATTTATGAGTCTATAATCGCCTAATGTGACACAGTGACCATCATGACTGAACCTGGCGTTACAGTGTGTCGGTGTTTCACTATATCTCAATTTGGTGGCTTTCCCTTCACTATGTCCTTGCCCAGCCTGGATTAAGCACTGACATTTTTTAGCAAAGTATTTCAGAGGGTGGAAGACAGCAGCATCAGCATCCTCAAAGGGTCCCTGGAAAGCACGCGTGTCCCCGGTCGCGTCTGGAGCCAGGTTCCTGTCGTTCGTGACGGCGAATCTTATCCAGGCCAGCTGTAGCCCTTCTACTCCGTCGGGGCGCCTCATGGGCTTGGCAGAGTGGTGGTGCCAATGCCCATCAGCGCTGAACATCAGTCACTGCATGCCCCAGTTTCACACATCATCTCCACTTCAGAGGACTGGCCGACGGATGGAAGCTTGTGTGCCTAAGTATCTGTTTCCTGCATTATGGGGACAGAAAGCTAATTACACAGTCACAATGAGGGGACATAAAGCTGATGTAAAGGATTACATTTGAGGTTTAAGACTTTCAGGGTTAGATTGAGGTTAGGGATGGGTTTGGATTTAGGCACGCTGTGGTTATGGTTAATGTTAGGCTGAGTCTCCATGAAATGAATGTAAGTCCATGTTAAGTCCCTTAAATGCATGAAAACCTAATATGTATGTGTGTGCATCAAATTAACTAAACCGAGGCTATTAGAGATTTCATGAATAGAATTTTGGTGAGAAAAGAGGACTGACACAAACAAATGTGAAACAATTCAGCCACTGAATAATGTAGAGGTGTTGGTACCTGCTTCTCTTCTTTGAGGAAAGAAAATCATTAAATTTCTGAACTCCTGCTCCTGCTGGTCCAGTGATCCATAAAACACCCACTTCCTGTCATTTAACGCCGACAGAAAATCCACTTAAGTCCCCGTTAATAAAATCGGAAGAAAAGTTTTAGATAAGTTTTGATGAGCTCCCACGCAAATAACAGGGGGTATTGTGGCCTCCTTAGTGGAAGAAAATAAATTCTGAAGAGACGAACGTACCTCCACAAACGCTTCTGAGGGTGGGACAAAAAAAAACAAAAAACAGGCAGCGATTCATCTGCGATTCATCAACTGGAACCGTGTGGAGGGACTGAAAGGCAATTAAACAGATAAAATGAATAAATAAGGAAAGAAGAGAGACGCTTTAAATATTTATCCTGTCTGCTGAGTCCCCTCGCAGAACACGTCTTTGTTCAGAACTGACGTGTAGCTTCCAGTGATGATCTTAAAATACATTTCTCTGTCTCTGCTTTTCCCTTTGAAAAGTTTCAACAACGGATGATTAAAAATAAATAAACAAATACCACTTAGCTATGATTGTTGATTAAGATGAGTTGTGAAATCGATCGTACAGGTGCGTTACTGTGACATTTACCTTTACCTGCGAAGAGACAGATAGATATAGACAGACCTTTGGGGAGCCTCGGGGCTGTGGAACTGTTAGGCTGACATTCAGCTGTTTTCTTTCAGGGTAGGATATTTTTGAGACAATTGTAATGCCTGGAGCAAGATGGGCCTTTATAGAAAGCAAAAGAGTTTGGGCTTATTAAAATATGGGAAATCAAAAAAGAAATCTCTTCTCGTCATGCTTTGTGAGTGAGGACTATTACATACTAGAGCAGATCCTCCACCAGGTTTCTCACCTGTGAGCTCATTACTTAAATAAATCCTTGGAGAAATCCATAAAGAAGAAGATATAGTGACAGTTACTTGAGGATGCATCGATGCTAACAGTCTCCATGCGTGTTAGCGAGCGTCTTTAATCTAAATTGTCTCTGTGACATTGATGTTGCGAGGCGCAGCCATCGTCTTTTCAAGGATGTGATAGTTCAGGTATGTTACAAGCCATGAGGTGCAGCTTCAGATACAGATGATTATTTGAAATCTTACCTATGAAAGCAGGATGGTATGAACCGATATATGAGTTCCTATCATATCCAGTGAACTGAAAATAAATCTCAACGTTTTCTTCAAGCCAAAAGCCTTAATGAAAATGATGTGCCATCTCAGACTCATCATCAGCACACAGATGAAGCCTGACATAGAGGTTATTGCACCTGATCCCTATTATACCATCATTACTGTCTCAAACCGGAGCCTGGTGGAAAACGAAGAAGCATTTTTAGCAAAGACAGCTTCGTGGACAGCAATGCCGGTCCATGTTGGTGCTGTTATTTTCTTGCTTCTTCTTCTTCTTGTTGTTATTAAAGACCCAGTTCTCACTCCCAGGTCGTCTCATACAGATCTTTGACGTACATTTTGAAAAGCACTGGGTACTCCTATAGTGTCAATTTTCAAGTTATTTATATGCCTAAACCTAAACAAACTGTAACCGTGGCAGTGACGTCTTTCAGGTTATCCCGCACGTTGAAAAATGACGCCTATGCCACAGGTCTAAAAATGACACTATAAGGGTCTCTGAGCAAAAGTATGTCATGAGTCGTGAATGATTCTTCAATAAAAGCATTAGATAAGATGAGATTAAACTTTGTTGTGTGTGTGAATTAAATTCAGTTTGTTAACCACAAGTGAAAAAGAAGGTAAAGTAAGTGTACACAACAAATCTAGTTGGTTCTATGTACAACATAAATAACAGTCTGTTAAGTGTTTGGCTCTAAATAGCAAATGTTACCACGCTGAATATGTTAAACATTTTAGCTGCAAGGTGTTGTGGGAAATGTCACATATTGAATGTGTTTATGACAGCATTCATGTAAACAGTATGTGCAATATTTCAGCCTCTCAAAGCCATTAATGCGACTGTAGACGAGACTGGAGTACAGCGTTGGTACACGTTACATAAAACATTTGGTAATTTGTCTATGCACCCCTCCATATCGGACTAGCAGTTTTGAAGCCACATTTGAATGTAAATCCCACATCCAGTAATAGAGTGACTTTATCCTTTACATGAACCTGTTATTTAGTTCATGTCCCTGGAAAAGCTCTGCACGGTTCGGAGGTAAATGCATCCTGTTTGTCAGATCCCGGTGCTGCAGGTTTCTCAGACTGCAGGCTCAGTGTGAGAGTGGAAGACACAGGCACGAGGTTGTAAAGCAGAGATCTAACCAGACACCAAGGTTTGTAACCCGCTATGAGATATTGTACCTGTTGAATAATTGATGCGTCTCTGCTTTTAAGGAACAGTTGTTGCCACTTATGACAAACTATCTTCATGGTTTCATTTTATTATTCTACTATGGTCTGTGCAGCTGCACGGAGAGACAGACACTCAGCCAAATGTATGTGTGAGCATGAATCTGGATCAATGCATGGTATCCTTGAAGTCAGCGTGTCTGTGAATAGACGAGGTCGGTGGGTAATCCTGTGGACTGAATCATCCAGCTGGAACAGACGGGATATCAGATTTGACAGGACTATTGTCACCTACGTTCTTACAGGCTGGACCTTGTTTAAGACGATCTGAAATTTTATTTTGAACAGTTCACAGTTCAGTTTAATGTTTCACAACCTCAGATATTAGAGTCTCATTCTCTAATATTAAACTATTATTCAACACCACCAAGTCATTTGAACTACTTGATAAATGTTGACAAATCCAGCATAATGTATAAACACACTAATCAGCGCTAACTGGTCTAATTAGCAGGTTAGCGGACAGACCATATAATCCAATATGAATTAATGCTAACATCAGCTAATGCAGCTCAGTTACAGGCTGGGTATTGTAATTAATACTAGTAAACTTCATGATAGAATCCTCTGACAGTCTTGTTAGTGTAAATTCTCAGCCACAACTACAGCAGAGCTGCCTGTCAGAAATAAAATGCATTTCATTTAATAAACAAGAGCTCCATATGTCGGACTCTAAGTGAGCTGTCAGTCAAAGCCTACACGCAGACCGTAGACTGTATATAAAGACGGACGACCTTTGTGTAAAAGTCTTCTCGTCTTTTCTCCGTAAACATGACGGATATGTGACAGATGCATAAATTTGTATAGTATTGGATCTTTCCAGATACGTAAAAATTCACTCCCATACAGTTTTATAGGATTTAAGACATATTATAGAGACCAAAACCGGACTGTAAACATGTTTACATCTGCTCTAAAGCTCGTCTTAACATGAGGGTCTTTGGGACGTGACTGTCTTTTGAGACTCGAGTGTCCATTCAAGGGACTTGGGGGGGGACGGGTTTGTTTGTTTTTTCTGTGTTGGTTTCGTTTTTCAGCCCTGCAGGTTTCCGCTTGGTAATAACCACTTTATAATCCTCTGTCATTTCCCAAACCTTCCCTTTTGTTTCGAAGTAATGCTGTGTAAATGATATGCATCGTGCTGTGACTTGTTACCAGGAAACAGTTGTGGTAGTTTCTGTCTACTAACTAAATGACCTGTTTCTGTTTAATTTAATAACAATGTTAGATTAAACTAAACATCAAGCAGCTCAAGGAACATATAATTTAAGGTAATTTATAGATATTCATAATATACAGTATCTTAATGTCTCATAGATATTAGACTGTTTTGCATGAGGCTTTGAAGAACTCCTGGAAACTCCACTGCAGCGATACTAGTCGGGCACAAACCTGCTTCATGTTTATCATGAAATATTTATTCTGTCCATACAGGGCTTTTCTTATGCACACTTCAGCTCTTTATTCATTTTCTAATGCACAGAGGAAAAGAACACAGCTGTAATATTCACTGCACACGAGTGAAAACGCCTTCCGCATCGCATCATGCTATTTGCATGCAAGCACAAAGTACACACACGCCACAAACACAGTCATCAGAAAGAGTGATCCTGCCAAATGTCATCAGTCATGGTGTTAAGATGGGAGTTGGCAGAGCTGAGATAACTCCCCCCTCCTCCTCCTCCTCCTTCCTCTTCTCTGAGGCATCTTCATCCCACAGGTCTGCAGATAAGTCAATATTTCAGGGGAGTGCTGCATCGATTAAACTTTTCCCCTCAACACAGATTTAAAGAAACTGATCCAGGAGAGATTGTGTCGGTAAAAATGAGTTACCTTACATTCATTTTAAAAAGTTACCTGATGTCTATCACTCAGTATCTCACACATATACGCTGACTGACTCAGCCCATAAAAGTGCCATCCGCGTGTCAGCCGCAGATATAAATTACCTACTATCATTTTCTCCGCCTAAAATCATAATTTACAATTTTGTGCTGTCGGCTGAGTTGGTATCACATTGGCACATGTGTCATTTTGAAATGCAGCTCCTAAAATAAATCATCAGTGTTGGCAAAATGAACAGTTATAAAAATGTAGATTTTTTTTTTATATCCAGTCTGGGGAACAGAGGGAAAAGGTACAACTTTGCAGATTCGTTTTGTTGTTATACGACTTTTTATTACTTCTTCCACAAAAAGCTCTAAATTTCTTTTCACTTTTATAGTGATAGTCCCGTCATAATGCTATGGAGAAAAGTATAGTTTCAAATCAGCTTGACTTGAGCTAAAGTCTGAATATGACAAATGAGAGAAAGTTAAGACCTTAAATTAAAATTCAAACTGAAAACATTGATCAGTAAATTACCTTTGACTTGTTTTACACTGAAAACAATTCAACAGAACATTCTCTGACATTTCTCTTTCATTGTTTTGATTCTTGCATTGTGTTTTGAAAATCGCCGTCCTCGCGTCTTCTCCCTCCACTCGTCTGTGTCTCCTTTATGATTAACTGTGTCGTGTGTCTCGCCCTTGTTGCCTTCATGTCTCTGCTTGTGTTTTTGTGTTTTCGCTGGACTTCCCGTTTGTCTTCTAAGTTTATTTTTGTCAATAAACTCCTTGTTTTTTGCCCCATATGTCTGCATCTGGGTCCTCCCTCCTCCTCAAATCATGACACTTAAAAGACGTTCAAGGACTGAAGACATCAAGTATTCATTCAGATTCCTACAATCTCTGAATTCTGTTCTGCTCTGTAGAGGCTAAAATATCCAAATCCCTTCCTATCTTTCTCTGAGGTTTGATTGATTGATTGATTGTTGGCTTCATTCAAACAAAATGCAAAGTCAGTGATAAAATTAAGAGATCTGTGAAATAGGACGCGCTGACTTTGTTGTCAAACTGTTGATCGTCCATCTTTGCTCCTAAAGGACTAGATCTTTCATGGATGCTGCTTTTGAACCAAATCATGATTACAATCACCTGTTTCAAATCACATTCTTTTAACTCATTATTTGCCCTAAATCGCTCCTGTTCCAACTTTTTCTTGAATGCGTTTCATCCTGAATGTGAAGAAAGGATGAATATTTACAAATGAAACGAAGTTGAAATACGTTGTGTTCAAACTGGAGAAAATGAAATGCGAGTCAAGGCACATTAATATTAATATCACTGCTTTCTTTTTTAATCGGCATTTTCCAAACTGTCCCAACTTTTTCAAACGTGGGGTTGTACTTGTAATAATGCAGCTGTGTTTTGATAATAATAATGAATAGTAATAATTTACAGTTTTCTACAGTTGCGTCTCAGAGTAACTTTTTTTTTTTTTTTCGGTGGCGCGGTGACGTAAGCGGCTGCTGCAGCGTCTCCTGCTCGGTGCTCCATCATGCTCTGCTACACTTCTGGTCTTCCTCTTCCTAAAAGTGCTCACAACTAGGTCAGTGGCATAATGCAGCTTACCTGTGGCTGCAGAACCTGGTGCAGAGCAGATAATTTGGGTAATCCTTTAGCTCTTCTCCAGTACTTTTCCCCATCATCCTCTGCTGTGGAGGAGAGTGCTGTCCATGGTGCTGACAGTGTTGCTTCACTTCAGTAACTGTGCTGCAGGCGAAGTCACTGATTTTCACTTTTTAATGGCTGACTCCTGCATCTGTGCAGCAGAACCAGTGCCTGTCTGTGTCTCATTCATGACGTTAATGTGTCTCAGAGACGTATTTACCACGAGGTATAAATACATGAAGCGAATAAGGTTTTTATTATTTGAATTAAGGTCGAAAATTGAATCACGTCAGTCGATATCGATGATTTTCACGATAAATGTCAAACTGTTTAAAGGCTTTCAGGTTTATTATGAAGTTATTTGTGGTTTTACGGTTTAAATAATTCGGAAAAGATGTAGCGAGACGAAAAATGACATAAAATACGCAACAAACAAACACACCTTTAATCCCCGATTTTGTAATGAAGTTATTACATACTTATTTTTGTTCATTTTCTTTGTTTTTACTGAATGTTAAATCAAATTAATCAAAATAAGTGCAATCTGACGTGTAATTCAACAAGACGAAAACTAAGTAAAAGACATTCATTTGTAGATTTAAACTCTTCTTTATGGTCGAAAACACTTCAGAGCATTTCATGAATCTACAGGTAGAACATTCAAAACTATTATAATGATAGTCATTTATTATAATCATGCATGACAAATTAAAATGTAAAATTAAGTAAAATAACAAAACACTGAAACGTTTGGAAGTGTTTTAGCTGAGAATGTGAACAAAATAGACCCTAAAGATGAGAGAAAAATGTTTATCACAATAACGATAATTATCAAGAACGTTTACAGATCTCAACTACTGCCTGTAAAATGTTATAAGAGTTAAACATTAATATTCAGCTGCACCGACAGCTTGTGTGTGTCCTCTCCCACCTCAGCTATCGATAACAAGCATGAAGCACCCTAACAACAGCGCACAAGAAGATCTAACAAAGCTTGCAGATTCAATGTGGAACACCATCTTCATGTGCAGATGGTGCACAGCGCTTCAGCGGCGCTGTTTACTTTGTGATTCTCAAACATTTCACAGTTTCGAATTACAAAAACAACTTACGCAACACGTCTCCGATCATTACAGCCTATAGAGGAGCATAGCAAAAAATGCCTTTTGCGAAGCAGTTAAGTTTGTTTGAGAAGTTATTTCAGCATTCATTGTAATATCCTGTCAAATATTTGTTTTGCATGAAGACAAAAGTGCAGGTTTGCGCCGCTTGTCAAGGAACTATGTGGGAGTAAAGTCAACAACAGAAAGCAGTGGGAATAAAGAGAAAGCAAAGTGAAAACCGAATAACAGAATACGAAATACAATAACAGAATAGAAGCCATTTATTTGATAATAGTTTAGGAAGATTAAACAACAAATAGCTAGAGTCATACAAGCTTTTAAAGCAGCTTTTTGTATAGGATTGGTTTCAGCTGCTACACGCCTGTGTTTTTTTATTCACGTTCAGCTTGAACTGTACCGACCACAAAAACAAAAAAACTCTCAGTCTTTTCACTTTGACCATCCTTCAATGTGACGCGAAGGAAGAACTTTGACTTTCTAAACTCATCTTCGCAGACAAGTAAATAATTGAATTGATATTTCATAGATAACCAGTCAAACCACGCGGCAGATGAAAAGGGATCTATCTATTTGACTGCGCGCCTTCTTTTCTATACTGAGGAAAGTGAGTTAAAGTTGACAATGCACCAGAAAATAGCAGTTCATAAAGTTTCTCAAACTCTCGCTCTCATGGTTTATTGAGAAACTGGTGAAAAAGCTTCCATTCTTCCCTTGCAGCGCATTAGTCCTTTGCTATCTTTTGACTGAGCCACGTTTCCGAACGATGTGGATCGATTTCTACCTCAGACTGAGCCAAACAACAGTGCAATCAGCATTTTAGAAAAAACACAACCCTGACACTCACTTTGCCACGACATTTCCCCCAACCCTTTCCTTAAGGGTTTATACGGAGTGTTAAACTTTGACAGAATTGTGTTTTGTGTATTAATGAGGCAAACATGACAGAAATCATTGAATTCTGCAAAATAGCACAGTACCCCGAGGAATTTACAGGAGCATGAAAGGTACATCTACAGCTGCCTGCTCATAGCTTCTGATCTATTATGAATGCCAGTTTGCACTTCAGCTGCGATTCATGCTGAGCTCAAAGTTTATCGTGCGCGCTACCTTACGTACTTATAGTGTAATTTATGTAAAATATTATACAAGACGTGTGCAAAGATAGAGATGACGGATAAAGAAAAACAAATAGATAGACAATAGGCATCGTCTCATGAGCTTTTTTTCCCAGATATGCACAGTTTGCAAAAAACCAGCGAGTGACATTTATTTATTTGAAACGTGACGTGTTGAAAGGCCAGATGAGCTTTTACCGAAACGAATTATTTAATTCTTTCTCCTCCGTCTGCACAAGTTGACATACTTCTAACAGATGAGTCTCACATTCCTCGGCTGATTCATTAATTATGAACACATCTGACTTCTTTATTTGCCACTTGCTTCAGAAACCAGATCCATCCATTATTCAGAAATATCGCATTTCACCGGGACGAAGAATTCGATATCAAATTAAAAGCACAGAGGAAAGAAAAATGAATTATTTAAAGCTTATGTTGAAATGAACAGTGTCTTACACATGCATACATTTTCTTCCTTTCTCTCCTTAAGTCTAAAGTTTGATTAAATTAAACTTCACCAAACTTTAGTTGTAAGTAACGTATTGTCCTGCAAAACTAATTTTCATCTGCGTAAGGTTCTATATGGAAGATGCTCATGTTGTGTGAAGTTTGTTGAGTTTGTCAACTCCATTACAAAGCAAACAACTGTCGCCTACATCCATGATACCAGCCACAATCCGCTTGTTAAGTCTGACGTCGTGAAGCC
>JAPQRN010022331.1:0-22393 GCA_037367275.1 Coranthus polyacanthus | reverse complement strand
CCTGTTAATAAGGATATATTTATCAGATTTAATATAGAAGTGTCAATTAGAGGAAAGATATCTTTTAGTAATCGAGTTGGGATGGGGTCTAGCAGACATGTTCAACATTTAATTATCAATACTCAATAAAACATCACTTTTATTTCATCTCTGTAACTAGAAAGTTGGCTGTGTACAAAGGTTGTGGTCATTTCATATAGTGCTAAAGATACATGGCATATATTTGAGCCTTGCATTGTTACGTGTTGGACTCAAATTAAGCTTTTAAAATGTGTGTGTTAGTGGGGAATCTGGAGCAGGGAAAACTGAAAGCACCAAACTGATCCTTCAGTTCCTGGCAGCCATCAGCGGTCAGCACTCCTGGATAGAGCAGCAGGTCCTGGAGGCCAACCCCATACTAGAAGGTGGGAACACACAAACTCTATGTGCTTTAATCCACCCTGACATTTATAGAAACTGTAGACTATATTAAAGTACCAACTGGTTTGTGGACTACTGTTTTGACGCCTCAAGTTTGGCATTTTTGCCGTCACCATCTTGTTTTTATTGGATCCAGGACTGACAATATTTGGACAAGAGGATGGAGCTGGAGAAGAGTGTGAAACTGTGAAACTGTGAAACTCACAAAGCTAACGTTAACTTAATTAATTAGCATTAGCACTGATTTACTAATTTATTTTGTCTGAAGCACAAAATATCAGTTATTGTTTTTGCAGTTCTTTGTCTGGTATGAATATTCAGGTTTTCTTGAGTATTTTCTTGTCTCTGAACAATTATACTCATTTAACCGCCTTCATTTACACTTAACCGTATGTACAGTGAGGATATCATCATCACTTTTTCCTGTTGTTGTTTGTGTTGCAGCCTTTGGTAACGCTAAAACCATCCGCAATGACAACTCGTCTCGTTTCGGAAAGTACATTGACATCCATTTCAACAAGAGAGGAGCCATAGAAGGAGCCAAGATCGAGCAATACCTGCTGGAGAAATCCAGAGTGTGTCGACAGGTACGACAAAAAGACATTAAACCTTATTTGATTTAGTTTTATGAGTCATACATTTTCTTTCCTATACACTCTCTACAGGGCACAATGTATGTTTAACTCATGTTCAATGTACAGAATATTTTCTAAACAGCTAAATGTGGACACTGGTGCACATTGTTTTTCTCTATACAGGCGTATGATGAAAGGAACTACCACATCTTCTACTGCATGTTGAAAGGCATGACTCCAGATGAAAAGAAGAAACTGGGCCTGAGCAAAGCCACCGACTACACCTACCTGACCATTGTGAGACTTTTCACTAGTATCTGTACATGTTCATGTGGTATTCATTGTCTTTCTTTCTGATTTGACGGGAGGAAATCCAACACACTAACTGAATCAGAAATAAAAAATTCCAGTAAATATTTAATAACCAGTCCTTTTTCTGTGTGTCTTTGCAGGGTAACTGTACTGTGTGTGATGGTCGTGATGACATGAAGGAGTACTCCAACATCCGCTCTGCAATGAAGGTACTGAGCAAAAACATCAAACTGTTTCATAGTAGTAAAGACTTTTAACGTCCTTACATTTGAAAGCACATTTACAGAAAATAATTCTAATATAATAATTGATACTCATGTGTAAAATAAAGTTGTTACAGTTTTTCTTTTTCTTTGGTCTGTTCTGCAGGTATTGATGTTCACAGACAAAGAGAACTGGGAGATTTCTAAACTGCTGGCTGCTATACTACACATGGGAAACCTCAGATATGAAGGTAAAGTTATTCCTCCATGTTTCTTTTATTTATCTTACGTTTTCATCTAAATAAATTCTGATGTTGAAAAGGTCACTCATAGATTTTTTTAGTCTATTTTGATCTTTCAAACATTCAGCAGCTTTTAAAAATTAGTTGTATTGGTATTTTTTTTTTTCTTTCATTTTAATTTTCTTGCCAAAACTAATTGTTGACCTTTGACCATGTAGCACGCACCTATGACAACCTGGATGCCTGCGAGGTCGTCCGCAGCCCTAACCTTACTACCGCTGCTACACTACTGGAGGTGAAACACACAAAAATACAACAACATCTGTGTCAGTAGAGACAGGTTCATCCATGTTAAAAGAGTTTCATTCTGAGTCTCTTCCAAATCCCAAACTGTCAGACAGTGTGTGAGCTGCAAAAAAATGGTGGTAGGTACAGTAGGTAGGTAAGGTAAGCAGGTAGGTAAGGTAGATAGATAGGTAAGTAAGGTAGGTAGGTAAGGTAGGTAAGGTAGGTACGTAAGTAGGTAAGGTAGATGGATTGGTAGGTAGATAGGTAGGCAGGTAGATCGATTGGTAGGTAGATAGGTATCTGCGTATCACTTTTGTGCAGTTTTTAAAAATAATTTAATGCTATAGATGAGAATCACATAACTTAACTTCTCTATTTTTCTGATTGTACGGACGAAGATGTTTGTAAATGTCTTCTGTTTGTTCAGGTGGACTGTAAAGATCTGATGAACTGTCTGACCAGCCGGACTCTGATCACCAGAGGAGAAACTGTATCCACCCCGCTGAGCATGGAACAAGCTCTGGATGTACGGGACGCTTTCGTTAAGGTACAAAACATAATCATTAAAACTGTTCATCTTTGTTAATCATAAGTGAAAATGTCTGGGATGTCTGTCAGGGAAACTCAAATATGAAACAAAAACTCATATGTTGAATGTATGTGTGTGCGAAGGGTATTTATGGCCGTTTGTTTGTGTGGATCGTGGAGAAGATCAACGCAGCCATCTACAAGCCTCCGTCCCTGCAGGCTAAATTTGTCCGTCGCTCTATTGGACTGCTGGACATCTTTGGCTTTGAAAACTTCACTGTCAACAGGTACAGTGATGTAGCTTCAGGCACTCAATATTAGTCTCAATATTTCTCTATAAATATCTGAATATCTTAAAAGTAAATAAGAAACCTGTCTCCTGCAGCTTTGAGCAGCTGTGCATCAACTTTGCCAACGAGAACCTGCAGCAGTTCTTCGTCCGTCATGTGTTTAAGCTGGAGCAGGAGGAGTACAACCTGGAGAACATCAATTGGCAGCATATTGAATTCACGGACAACCAGGATGCTCTGGATATGATCGCCATCAAACCCATGAACATCATCTCACTCATCGATGAGGAGAGCAAGTTCCCCAAGGTTCAGACAGCGTACAGTGGAGTTAGGGGTCGGCTGAAACAGAATAGATCAATGACCCATATTTACGATAACAGTAAAAATGAAAATCTTATATCAAAATGTATTTATATAATAACTCAAACTCCAACATGTAGGTCAGATGCAGGACAAATTTCTGCTGCCAGGAGACTCCAGGATCACACACACATACTCACATACATTAACATATGCTTTTATGTGTTTCATTTCCTGCAGGGCACAGACACCACCATGTTGAACAAGCTGAACTTTCAGCACAAACTCAACACGAACTACATCCCTCCAAAGAACAACTATGAAACTCAGTTTGGGATCCAACACTTTGCTGGAGTTGTTTATTATGAAACAAAAGGTCAGAGTCACTATTTAAAGGTAACATTCATATGTCCCTGTATCGTTATTTAAAGAAGCCAAAGAATTCGTTATTTGGCTCATTCTTGTTCCTGTTACACAGTGACTTTTCTGTCCTTATGATGTACTTATAGTCTGTAAAATCTGCCACATATTTATTCTTCTCATAGACACTATTAATACTTGTATACTTGTGTATTGTACTTGTATTTTCAATTGTATCATGTCCTCAATGCATCAACTTAACTCACAAGAGCTAGAAACAATGAAATGATCAAAATCTCAAAATATTCTTAGGTTACACTTTGCTGTAAACTGTACTGAACTGTAAATCAGACGAAGGTATAGTTATTTTTTTTTTTTTTTACCATTTTCTTCTTTACCATGTCCTTGAACTCATCTTCTCCCCTGTCCATATTTTCCCACCTTCCAAAAAAGACTACAATTACGTTAAAAACATTTTCAGGAAGTGACATAAATGATTCTCTATAGAAAAAAGCTTCAACATTTTTCTGAAGTTTTATAAAAACTTATCCTGTTCGACACAGTCTTAAAGTTACACCCTGTCAGGAGATGTTTGGGAGATTGGATTTGAGACGTTTCTGTTCAAATCCAGGAAATCTTTCTCTCTCGCTTTTTTACATCCCCACCTTCTCCACAATTTCAATTACATCTACATAAAATTTATATTGACACATTCAGCCAAGTCTCCTCTCCCTCTCAGTGGAAAGATTCTGGTGATGAGAAATACCGTCTGTGAAGGAGAAGCCTCTGTTTGAGGGCGACGCAAAGCCAGATAACAGGAATGGCCCATAGTGTACACACTGCAGAATAGAAGCAGACACTTCACATGGTAAAATGACTGTGTTTACTTTGGGTATTTGTGTTTCCTGCAGGTTTCCTGGAGAAGAACCGAGACACGTTATACGGCGACATTATCCAACTGGTTCACTCCTCCAAGAACAAGTTCATCAAACAGATCTTCCAGGCTGACGTTGCTATGGTGATGCACAATCACACACCTTTACCAAAGAACTTATGCTGAAAGTCAAAAGTGTCGCCCCAGAATTGCACCAGAATTGTGCAGAAACAGAGCTGCTTTTCCACCATTATGGACTGAAAGTGGTTCTCAAAAAAGCCACTTTGCTTCTAAACTCTTGGCAGGTTTTAACTGTAAACATCTTTTTTCAGTCTCTTTCTGAGTTTGTAATATGATGAATTTGATTGAATCTAATGGAGGGAAGAAAAGCACTTTGTGATTTAAGTAACTTTTCTAACATCACACAAAGCAAATTTCTTTTCTTTCCAATACTGCAGTGTAATTCAACCTTAAACACAGCAGATGATCCTTAACATTCAATCCTTCAGCTTTATTTTCAGTGTATTGTAACAAAAGGAGCTCATATATCTACACAACAGGCTCAACTTTTACCATTCTACTTCTTCACTTTTCGCATGCCTTGCTTTACTTGCATGTTTCTCGGTAATGTCCAGCTGAAAGCTAACATTACTGTCTCTTCTTGTCTTTCCTCTGTGTGTGTTTGTGTCTCTGTTTGTTTTTGCATGTGTCTTTCTGCTGCTTCTTGCCAGTTTCTGTGCGGTTATGCTCCTGGTAGTTCAATATGTCTTCCTGCCAACACTCTTCCCAAGGTAAAACTAAACAAAACAAACCCCAGTCCCTCAAACATCAGCCCCTTTGTTTATCTTTCATCTATCTCATCTGCATTTACATAAAAAACGCCTTTTTGCCTTTTTGTTGATCTTTACAATGACATATGTTCAATGTCATGAGTTTCATTTATTCTCATACTAACTTATACTTTATACATCACTTTTACTTATATTTGGTTGGTTTGTTTTAATGCATTAATGTCTAAATTGACATGTCTTGCCTTCATGTTATTTTCCCCAAGTTAACTAGTCGCCAAGGGGCAAGGACTTCAGCTCCAAAATTAATGCCAATGCTTTAGTTTGTTAAAGTGTAATACCGCTGACGACCACTAGATGCTGCTCCATAAAGCCCTGGCTCCCATAGACTTACACTGAACTTCTCTCTAAAAATACTAAGACAATGATTTTTTTCCAGGAGTCATTCTGGTCTCATTGGTTTTATTTGGACCCTCTAATAAGTGTTTTGGTCCTTCTTTAAATTTTTCCTCTGGTAATAAGATCTCAGGTCACAGTTTTCTGCTGTTCTGCTCTTTTAGGTTGACAAAGACTTTTATATTTAGAGACACAGAAGGAGGAAGAAGCTTACTGTCACAGCTCAGGAAGAGAAGAAAAACAGTCTTCAGTCTGTTTCCTGGACACTTTTTACACCGTTTCACTTTTTGTGCACGTGACGCTGTGTGTTTTCAGGGAGCAGAGACCAGGAAGCGCTCGCCCACTCTGAGCAGTCAGTTCAAGAGGTCTCTGGAGCTGCTGATGAGAACTCTGAGCGTCTGTCAGCCATTCTTCGTCCGCTGCATCAAACCCAATGAGTACAAGAAGCCCATGGTGAGTATCTGCACTCTCTGATTCATTTTTATTCAGCTAATGGTGCAGGAAAGTCTAAAACCCTCTTAGTATAATAAGTTCAGTTGATAAAAGTGTGTCGGTAGTTACAGGGGGTCGACAAATTAAAAGAAGACGCATCTGAAAACAGAGTAATTCTGAAACACTGAATGAATTAACAACGCCACGGTAGGTTTTATCTGTTTATTGTTTAATCAGTTCAGAAAGTCATGACAACGCACCCGAAACAACAGCATTATTCTTACGGTCATGAAAAACCTCGTCACTGAATTTTAAAATCTCGTTTCCCAGGTCTGGAAAAGTCGTGAGATTAAGATTGTCAAATGTTTTGGAAAAGTCCTCTTTAATGTTGTCTGTGATGAAATTCAAAAGATGAGCAGTTATATCACACCTTTGATTAAGGAGTATTTTTGGTTAAAGCCCTTTTCTGAGTCGATAAAACAATTTTTCAGTTTCATTTTAAAAAATGCCTTAGATTTTTTAGGTCTCAAACAGTGATTGGATTATGAAATGAACATTACTTTTATAAAGCTGCTTTAACTCTAGTCTCTTTTAAATGTGTTTTTGGGAAGAAATTGTAAATTTTGATCATACTGTAACAAAAATACAAAACCAAACCAACATGTAACCAATAAGCATTAATGCAAATGGTGCAACTTCAACATTAAACGTGTGTGAAATAACTGAATAATGAAATTTAAATGTGAATAAATTAATTTAGTTTGCAAGTAATTCTCATTTGTACTTTCTGGTACAGACTGGCAAATAATAAAAGATGAAACGTGTCTGTTTCATAGTGCATCATAGTGTTCTTCAATTTAACTTTTTTTCAGAGATTGTTTTTTCAGCACATGAACAAACTCTCAGCTGTGATCTCACCTTTTACAGGATCTAATGAGAAGGTGAGTAAACTGAACGCTCCTCTGTGTTTGTAGTTGTTTGACAGGGAGCTGTGTGTGCGTCAGCTGAGGTACTCGGGTATGATGGAGACCATCCGGATCCGCCGGGCAGGATATCCCATCCGCTACACCTTTGTGGAGTTTGTCGATCGCTACCGGGTGCTCATGCCTGGAGTTAAACCAGCGTACAAACAGGTAACGCGGAGCTGCAGCTGTGTGTGTTTCATAGAGCTGTGAATTCAATGTGATATAATATAGTTGAACACTGGAAACCACATTAAGACCAGTGCAGAAACAGAATGCGCGGGTGTTTGCTATGAGGAGTTTCTGTTGAATCTGGAATTGTTCAGATCAGAGGTGATCGATAGCAATATCGTCAAAGTCAACACCGAAAACACATTATGCATTTCTGAAATTAACTTTCACTTTATTAGAAACTGGAAAACTGTTGAGCTGAAAAGTCCAAGTAATAAATAAATGAATAAATCTGAAAAGCCTAATGTTGACCATCAGCAGCAGGTTCTGCTGATACTGATAGTTTGAATAACGTTCTATCTCTACTTCAGATTAAATGTGTGACACTATCCAGCCACTGTGCAGTTTTTTCCACAATCCAACAACAGCGTGTTTTCCTTGGACGTCTACATGTTATGGTTTCCTCCCTGTGTCTGCTGTGTGTCACTGTTTAGAGAAAGAAGAAGCTGATAAACCACCTATCAGGTTTTTAGTGGTTTTTAACTGCACTACTGTGTCTAAAATAATTTTTTATTATTAAATCCTTTAGTTATCCAGATAAGAGCCTCGTTGAGGTTAAGATGTCAATGAGACATTAAGGATTATGTAGTAATCCTATCAATACACCTTAAGACAGCAGGTAAAGTGAAGATTCAGAGACTCTGTAGTGAACGTCATTGACACCATCATGTTCTGTAGCGTTGATTCATCAAGGAAACCCTTGAAAGTCATTTGGAAAATGTCTAAAACAAAACCTCAACTTTCTAAATATTAAAAACAAACTCTACTCCAATTTTTGCTGTTAATTTAAAAAATAAAATAAAGTAAATTCATTCATTGTCAGACAAAGCAAATGTAAAATTGGTACTTTAACTGATTTAACTTTTACTTATGATGTCGACAGCTGGAATATATTCAGAAAGCTTTGAGGGTTAGTAACACATTCTGACTTTAGATTGCGCATCCTATTTGAACACAAGTGAAAAGAGCAACTACAACTTGCGAATGTGTATCTTTCATTTTTGTGTGTCATCAGGAGGACCTGAGGGGAACCTGTCAGAGGATCGCGGAGGCCGTGCTTGGCAGAGATGACGACTGGCAGATGGGAAAGACCAAGATTTTCCTCAAGGTAGTACTGTAGTACTGCACTAAATGAGCGATTCCACTCAGTTTCAAAAGGACAATGACCAGATATTTCACAAATTCTTAAAGGTAGTGAGTATATGATGTGCATGTGTGTTAAGGATTAAAAGTTCAAGATGCAAGAAAAATCAGAATGAATGTTGTAAAAAACAAAAGAAGAAAAACAATGGAAGAAGTTAAACAACATGCTTGTGGTGAAAAGGACCAGTCAAAAAGAAACAACACATATGAGATGCTTACTGAGTTGCAGAACAAAAGAAACAAACGTCAGTTAAATTGTGATTTATTGTCTTCATAAGAACCAAAGAAATCAGATCATAAAGAAATCATAACTATCTGTACCTTACTGAATGGCACAGCATCATATTCTTTTGCATTGAAGGGAATTATTAGTAGTTTCTTCATGTGTATCTTTAATGTGTCGGATCATGTGATGGAGATGCACGTCTCTAATGTGAACATGTATCTGTGTTTTGGTTTCCCGCTCAGTGTGAGAGCTGGTTTTGTCCTGAGGTCAAAGTTACTGGTGACTCATATCCGTTAACTGGTTGCCACGGTAATGCTGTCGTTCCTCACCCCAGAGGCTGAATCAAAATATCAGCTGGAGATGATTTAGAGTCAGCAGTTTGTTTTCACAGTGTGTGACTCCTGCACAGCGCCCCCTGTTGAAACCTTCCACTGCTGGTCTTGTTTATGTTTCCAGAAGAACGATGAGTTTTAATTGGAAAGGCAGCATTAGACACAGACGTACCTACAGGATGATGTTAAGATGAAGGTAAAATGATTTGCCCTGCCTTTTTTTATTTCTGAACTTCTGTGTCCAGAAAAGTTTGACTGCACCTGATACCCAGGTGTCACATGGAGGAACGGTGTGCTCAGTGGACACTTTTCTCTTTCGCTTTGATTTCAGGTTGATGCATTGGGCCCTTTTTCAGACAAACCCTGGCTCTTTGCATTTTTTTAAGTCTAAACTCTATAGCTTGGTGGGACAGGAAACAGAACAGGACATGGGATGTGCAGGGGGGTGAAGGCAGGGCAGTGTCCACATTTCCCAGACAGGACGTGGTCACATGAGCCATAGGACAGATGGACAGACCACAGGAGGAACAGACTGAAGTTGAACAGCTGAAGTTCCTCTACATGTCATGTTTTTCAAGAGGAAAGCTCCAGATTAAAGCCTGTATGGGAGAAGTGCTGTAACTGTAGTTCTGTGTCACCCTTCCCCCCATTTGAGTGGGAAGGAAAACAAACCTCACTAAACTTTTGAGGACATTTGGCATTTAGTTGTTGTTTTTTTATATAAATGCCTCTCATATATACTCACATATACAGGTCCAGTCTCTTTATAACATATCTCACATCTTTCACATTCATCTTATTACTTCATCTCTCATCCTGTTAATCTTTTTGGGGCTCCAAACATTAATTGAATCGCAATATCAACCTGTGCAATTATATAATCACAAAAGGCTGTAATTTAAAGATCCAGATTCAGGAGGATTTAGGGTGAACTAATTGCAGAAATGGCAAGAAACACAACCTTTTTGTCTGGTGGTATTTTGAGAGGTACTGTGTAAAATATGCAAAATGAAAGTCGTACATTTTATGCTAGTTTAATTTTGTATATTTGATTTGGAAAAAATCAAAATTTCAAAATAATCTGTGCATTTTTTCTTCTTAACCAAGCAAGTAGACACAATTCGAAATTGTTTTTTCTCAGATTTTTTAAATTCTTCTTCTGTATTTTTATTCTGACTGTAAAACTGGCTGTGGGGACTAAACTGACGGTAGAGGACAAGTGAAATGTTACTTTTAAGATAATAGGGTCTGAAAGTTTCCTTCAGGAAAAAAATTGTCCTGTGAAACAGAAGGAGGTGCTAGAATAAACATGAACGTTGTCTGTTCAAATGCTTTATTTATGCGGTAAACCCAACTAGCCTGTGGATGTTCATCTGGATGATCAAGACAAGTTCTCTGTTTCATGGAGCTGGGTTTGGGTCCAAATCCTACATGGTTTCTTGGACCCTGTTTTACCTGCTTGCGATTCTACTAATTTTGAAATGTGAGACAAAGTGCCTTTTGAGTTTGTATCTGTTGTTTATCGCTCCTGTGTCCTGCTGTGTAGGATCACCACGACATGCTGCTGGAGATCGAGAGAGACAAGGCCATCACGGACAAAGTCATCCTCATCCAGAAGGTGGTTCGAGGTTTTAAGGACAGGTAGGCGGTTCCTGATCAGATTTTATTTGTTTGTCTTTGTCTAAAAGGTCCAGTGTGTCAGATTTAGGAGGATCTAACAGCAGAAGTTGAATAGAATATTCATAATTGTGTTTTCATTAGTTCATCATCATTGATAAATAATCAACAGATTAATCAGCGATGAATACAATCATTAGATCAGCCCTAGGTGTCACTAATTATCACATACTGGACCTTTAAAATGTTTTGGCATGTTACAATTTAGGAAAACTGACATGTTTTAATTTCCTGCCATCAGATCTAACTTTCTAAGGATGAGAAAGTCAGCTGTGTTGATCCAGAAGACGTGGAGAGGATATCACTGTAGGAAGAACTATGGAGCTGTAAGTGTTTTTGTCCACATTTCACACAGGCAGCCAATACATGACATGATGTAACAGTGGAAACAAAGAGCATGTCCTCTGTAGGCAGGTAAAGAAGCTGGAAAACATTTAGTAAAAATAAGAATTTAGCTTTTTTATTTAAAGATTGGAGTCCATATGCAGTAATTTCATTGTTACCACAAACAAAAATCTTTCCCATTGTCTTGTGTTTCTGTCTCTGTCCTCTTTGTAGATGCGAGCAGGCTTCTCTCGCCTCCAGGCCCTGGTTCGCTCTAGGAAGCTGTGTGCTTCATACCACGTGGCCCGTCAGCGAATCACGCGCTTCCAGGGTCGCTGTCGAGGTTTCCTGGTTCGCCGGGCGTTCAGACACCGGCTGTGGGCCGTCATCACCATCCAGGCGTACACCAGAGGCATGATCGCCCGCCGCCTCTACAAGAGACTGAAAGGAGAGGTAAAAAAACCCCATCATTAACAAACCCACTTACATGACTGTATGACTGAGCCAATTTCCAGCCAATTATATTTTAGTTTACTAGTTATTAACACATTCCTGTGGGGATGCATTAGTCACAGTGAATTTTGTAGCTGCAGAGATTTGCATTCCCTTTTTTTGCCAAGATGAGTGTTACATGTATAAAATTAATAGTTAAACTAAAATAGACCAAAATATGATGTTTGTAACATCATTTGCTAACTTCTGAAAATAAACTTAAAGGAGGCACATTATTTGGCAGAGCTGGTTTGGTCAGAAGTCAATATAATACTGGTTGTTTTAAAATGGACTCATAGCACCACCTGCTGTTCTGAAGGTGAATTACTCAGGATGTGTGTGAAAATATCGGAAGCACAAATACAGTAGATTGATCATATTTTTTTGTCTTTGTTGGATTTATTTTTTACTAAAGACATGCAGTAGTACAATGTCTTGTTGACGGGTACATGTCTGAAAGGGAGTAGGAAGAAGTATTAACTTTTATGGACATACCCCTTATTTATAATCAAAAATAACTAAGAACACCTTTATGTTTATCTTATTTAACAGTTACATTATCAATGTGCAGGTGCCTCTCAACAACAAAAACGAAAAAAAAAAAGCAGACAACATAACTGACATAACTGACAGCGAGTGTCGCAGTTCTTTGTTTTGCTTAAGTTATTCCACAAATTGAAACACATGCTCTTCAGAGTGGTCCAAACGTAATCTTTTTTTAAATAATATTTTTCCCATCTCTGTCTGAGAACCTTGTTGTCTCTGTAGCAGCTTTTGTGCAGGTAAATGTTGCTCTTTATCATGATACTGACTACATTTACATCAGATGAGCAGTTATGTTGTGTAATTTGTGATCCTGTGTTCAGCTTCCCTCCTCATTTCATATGCATTTCAGTCATGTGAGAATGTTTGGAGATTATTTCTGAAACTTTGACAAAACGCTAGTGTGGATGTAGCCTTAGTGTCATTATTTTGTTACATTTTAAATTCAGTTTTTTATTTTTAACTCATAACATAAATCTTTCTGTCCAATTAGTGACCATATGTCGCTGTCACCTCATCATCTCAACACCTCCAATACCTTATCATTCTTATTATTCTTAAACCAAGATTTACAGGAGATTAGCCCGTGATGTTTTCATAATGAGCCATTAATTCTGATGAGTGGGCTCCTTTCTCTCTGACTTTAGTACCACAGGAGGCTGGAGGCAGAGAAGATGCGTCTCGCTGAAGAGGCCAAGCTGAGGAACCAGATGTCTGCGAAGAGAGCGAAGGCTGAGGCCGAACGCAAACACCAGGCAAGTTTAACAACAATCATCACATTTAAAGACTCATTTTAAAACCTCAGCTGCTGTATTATCTTAAAATACACCACTCATTTCTTATCTCGACATACCTTGTAACTACTTTGAGTTTCTACTTGTATAAAGACCTGGACACAGCTGACCACCCACTGCAGAAACTGAATGTTGTGATCATTATTAACCCAGTCGTTTCAGAAGTAATGTGATGTTTCTTTTTCCAGGAGCGTCTGGCTCAGCTGGCGAAAGAGGACGCTGAGCGAGAGAAGAAGGAGAAGGAGGAGGCTCGGAAGAAGAAGGAGATGGTGGAGCAGATGGAGAAGGCCCGACAGGAGCCCGTCAACGACTCTGACATGGTGGACAAGATGTTCGGCTTCTTGGGGACGACAAGCTCCCTCCCCGGTCAGGAGGGACAAGCCCCTGCCGGCTTTGAGGTGAGCGAAGAAGCAGAGGGACAACAAAACACTGACATGAAACCACTGAAAAGATTAAAACAAACATCAAAGTTGAAGTATTTCCATTTGACAGCAGTAACTGAAGCTCTGTCTCCTGTGCAGGATCTGGAGCGGACCTACCACGAGCTAGTGGAGGAGGACCTGGATGAGGCTCTCCCTCTGCCTGAGGACGATGATGAGGAGGATTTATCCGAGTACAAATTCGCCAAATTTGCCGCCACATACTTTCAGGGAAACACCTCTCACACCTACGTTCGACGTTCTCTCAAACAGCCACTGCTGTTCCACGACGACGAAGGAGATCAGCTGGTAGGTCACCTTTGACCTCGAACCAAATTAAATAGCTTCATGATGAAAAAGCATCATAGATCATATGTAACACCTCCTGCTTTTGCTGTTAATATATATGACAGATTGCAGATACACCAGAGGTTTGTATATTAGAAATATATTAGATGAAAGGAAAAAGAACCAAGAGTTAAAGAAAACTAGAGAGGAAAAAAATGGGGGGATTAATTGACCTTTATTTTCCAATTTATCACCCATTTAGGTTAGAAATCTAACATTTAACATTTTCTTTTTAATAGATCATGTGCCTACTTTGAAAACATTTTTAAAATAAGTAATTTTCTTTTGTGTTTTGCAAACCATGTTTGTAAAAAGTGGAAAAAAAAAATTAAATAGTTACTCACATTAATATATTTAGGGGGCATTTTGTTTTAAAGGATGAAATATTTCAAAATATAATCAATATGAAAAAAATAACACTTGGCTGGTGTTTTTGTCCTTGTACACTTCAGATTTCATTATAAATGATGAACAAGTGTATTTTTGAATGTTGTCATGAAGTCACAGCTGATGTAAGGCTTAGGAGGACACACGTGACAGTATTTTTGGTTAAAAAATAAATAAATAATGAAAAAACTCTCTTTTTTCTGAGATTGAATGTGTATATTTATGATAAGAAAAAGGAGTACATTTCCAAGAAAAAAACTCAAATATTCTGCAAGATTAAAGTCATAAATTGACAACAAAGAGTTTTTTTCTTGCAAATTTGTGACTTAATCTTGGGAAAAATCTCAAAGTATTACAACCCATTTTTTTTACACTGACACGTTGCCATTGAAGTAGCTGAATTCTGTGTGACTAAATGTTGACTTTTTTTTGTTTTAACATTCATCGTGTCCCTGCTCAGGCTGCTCTGGCTGTGTGGATCACGGTGCTACGGTTCATGGGAGATCTGCCGGAGCCCAAGTATCACACGGCCATCAGCGACGGGACCGAGAAGATCCCAATTATGACCAAAATCTACGAGACGCTGGGAAAGAAGACGTACAAGCGAGAGCTGCAGGCTCTGCAGGGAGAGGGTGAGGTGAGGAAGAGGAGAGGATGGCAGTGAAGAGTTTACATCATGTTCTTTTGACAAGATGATGTTTCACAAACTGTTTCCTGTGTTGTCTCTGTACCAGACGCCTCACTCTGACACCCACAAGAAGAACAGTGTCCGACACAAACTGGTGTCTCTGACCCTGAAGAAGAAGTCCAAGATCACTGAGGAGGTGCGACACGGAGGCACAAGGCATTTTTATTTGCAACTGGGTGCAAAGAGCCACACAGCAGTTTTTCATTTACACCCACATGCACGTACATAAAGAATATTTAACATTATAGACAACACAAATCTGTGAGGTTCAAAGAATCGATGAATGAGTCAGACACAGGAGTTTCACCTGGGATACCTGGATTTGATTCCTGTGTGAGAGTTTTTTTTCATTATCTTGATTTTCTAGTCAAAGTTTGGTTAGGTTTAGGAAATAAATTATTAAAAGATCATGGTTCAGGGTCAATTTAGTCTCGTACAGATCTGTCTCCACACTCTGTTAGCTCTGTGTCAGGGCTGGAGATCCGTAGGTCAGGTATCCTCCACGATCCTTCTGGAAGAGGATGATAAACTCTCTGGGTTGTTTGTCCACAGCAGTTGGCGCTATGTGTCAATTTAAAAGCTACATGTGTTGCAGAACTACAGTAGTTACATTGTGGTCTATTTCAGGTCACAAAGCGCCTTAATGACGGCGAGCACGGTCTCCATGGCAACAGCATGCTCGAGGATCGGCCGACATCCAACCTGGAGAAACTTCACTTCATCATTGGGAATGGGATCCTGAGACCAGGACTCCGGTACATACACACACAAACACACACAAACATACACAAAGTTCAGAACAAAATGTAGTTTCTTAAACTTACTTAAATACTGACAAGACGAAGATGTTTATTTAAGATGATAGTAGAGTCCTGACAGGAAACTAGATAGAAATGCAACAAACGTCACCCAGACTGGAAGCACTGTGGTTTACTATCACTGTCCTTAACAATGGAAACCATGTCAGATGAAAAAAAAGATGCTGTAAGTCAAAATAATTATAAATGTTCGCAAACTAATGAGCTAATATCTCAAAATACTGACATAGTTTATCAAAACGATGAGATACTTTCTATACAAACGCACTATCTTAGGAAAGTTTATCATTATTTTGAGAACGTTTATCATTGTTATTGTTTTTGAGATATTAACTCATCAACTTTTTTATATCACAGTGGTAGAAATCAGCTGTACTTGGCCTAGAAACCTCAAACATGTTTTAAACATTGTTCACTGATTTGAATGATGAAATAAATGTGCTTTGCTGTCTCTATATCTGTCAAACAAAAAGACAAATATGACTGGTATGTGTTTGTGTGTTAGGGATGAGATCTACTGTCAGATCTGTAAACAGCTGAGTCAGAACCCATCCAAGAGTTCTCACGCTCGCGGCTGGATCCTCATCTCTCTGTGCGTCGGCTGCTTCGCACCATCAGACAAGTTTGTCAAGGTCAGAACACACCGAATTATCTAGGATTATTGTGATGCTTTTCAATTTAAATACATAAATGTAGAAGTTCTTAGTGTTGAATTCAAATGGTTTTATTATAACTTCAGAGTTTTTTTATTGTTATATCTGTAGTACCTGAGGAACTTCATTAGCAGCGGACCTCCAGGCTATGCTCCGTACTGTGAAGAGAGACTGAGACGAACCTTTGTTAATGGGACAAGAACCCAACCTCCATCCTGGCTGGAGCTGCAGGTACAAACACACACATTTGAGTCACTGTTGCTTTGTGGTTACTTTAACGCTGCTTTTCCCAAACTTAGGGTTGGGACCAAAAAGAGGTTGTGAAGCTGTTTTTATTGGGTCCCCAATTGTGAGAGTAATATACATGACAATAATTTGATATATGAATCATTTTAAAATAGAAGAAGAGTGTTCTCTGGAAGGGTTAATAAAAGTTGACCTCACCAAAGCCATGAGAGACGTGAAGGAGATGCCACAGTCGTAAAGCCAAAAGAAGACGAAAAGGATGTAAACCCGCAAGATTAAAACAACTTAGCAAGACAAAAACAATGTAAAAATGTGCAAGACAAAATCGTGCATTTACTTCAACATTGTTTTGACTTTGAAGGAAAAATGTAGACATAATGGCAATTCATGACGTAATTTTTTTAATTTGGGCCATTGATTTTTGGGGTGTCAAGCTGAAAAAGTTTGGGAACCACTGCATTAATGAATTTTTTCCTCTAACAAACTGAGGTAGAAAAAGTACACACTGTCGACTGTGATACGCATCGATAGATACACCAAAGGATTGTGTTATTGTCCTATCTGTTTAGGTTGAAATCGGTCTTGATGTTGAGAAGGCGCACAATGATGCAAAATAAAAACAGTCAATTCCCTTTAAATGCATTAAAACTATAGTAAGGAGTAGGAAGTACAGATATCTGTGTTAAAATGTAAGAAGTAAAACTGTAAAGTACAGAGTAAAAAAAAAAGTACAGATACCTGAAATCAGGAGTTTTAAACACTATGTACAGCAATAAACAAACACAGAAACCGAAATGAGCTAAAGTGAGATCTCTGTACAGGCCACCAAGTCCAAGAAGCCTATCATGCTGCCGGTGACCTTCATGGACGGGACGACCAAAACGCTGCTGACAGACTCTGCCACCACAGCCAAGGAGCTCTGCAACGCGCTGTCAGACAAAATCAACCTGCGAGACCGCTTTGGATTCTCGCTCTACATCGCCCTGTTTGACAAGGTCCGTACACATTGAGCAGCGGAAACATGAAGCCCATGTGGATGTGAGGAAACTGGCACTGGCTCCAAAAGGGAGTCAATACAGACCTCCATGTTACAGCAGAAAAAACACTCTGGATTGAAATCTTGCAGCTGACTTTCAGAGCTTCTGTTTATTGAGTAGAATATAATTTGAAGTGACCATATTTGGACAAAATACTAAAAGTTAGCTTAGTGACTCAGTAAAAGGCTAAACTTCATCACACTTCATCAAACATTTGTGTAACAAAGTCAGTTTATGCTTTTCTTAGTTAACTTAACCACAACTAACTGAAGAATTCTAACAATACCTTTGAATAATAATAGTAATGAAATCATGTTGAATTTGTCAAACCCTCAGCTACAAAGAGCAGAGATAAATATGTAGCAGTCGTGAAGGAAACTAAAGTATTACATGTGTGTAGTAGCAGGTGTTTTTCTGCTGGTGTAGGTGTCGTCGTTGGGCAGCGGGAATGACCACGTAATGGACGCTGTGTCACAGTGTGAGCAGTATGCGAAGGAGCAGGGAGCTCAGGAGAGGAACGCCCCCTGGAGGCTTTTCTTCAGGAAGGAGATCTTCACACCATGGCACAGCCCGGCTGAGGACCAGGTCGCCACCAACCTCATCTACCAGCAGACTGTCAGGGGCGTCAAGTTTGGAGAATACCGCTGTGATAGGGTGCCTGCTTTTCTCTTTGTTTTTTAAAATAGTTGTGGTTTTTGAACCCCATGTATTTGATAATTACATTGTTTTTGTTTGTATTATTTACTATTTGCATTTCTCTGTAAAGCTCTTTGTTGTTGTTAGATTCACTTCCTGATTGTAAGAGCACCAGCACAAACTCACCAGTATCTTCCTCCTTCTCCGTCGTCAGGATGACCTAGCAGAGCTGGCGTCTCAGCAGTATTATGTTGACTACGGCTCAGAGATTCTTTTGGAGCGTCTGCTGAGCCTCATCCCCTCCTACATCCCTGACAGAGAGATCAGCACCTCCAGGACGGTTGAGAAATGGGCCCATTTCATCATGGCTGCCCACAAAAAGGTACTTGTCAGATTAATCCAAATGACAACAACAGTGTAATCTAATGTAATAAACACACATCTGCTTAAAAAACAAACTGGTCGTAGTTATGGCTAGTGGAATGCATTATGTAATCAAAATGCCCTGTACCCTGACAGATATTTAATGACATGTATAGAGACTTGGTTTAGTGAAAAACACATTTTACAGCCATGTGGACATGAAATGACTTCACGCTCCACCATCTGCCACTGAGACTCCTCACAGTCTCTCTCCTCTTTACTTCCACATATAAACATGTGTTTGTCTCTGATCAGAGCATCTACACTCAGAAGAGGTTTGATCCTCAGAAGGTGAAGGAGGAGGTGGTGGACTTCGCTCGCCACAAATGGCCTCTGCTCTTCTCTCGTTTCTATGAAGCCTTTAAGTTCTCGGGTAAACATCTGCAACGTCTGCCTCTTTTATACCTAAACATGTGATCAGGTGTTCTGTTTGTTTGGATGTTTATTTTTCTTCCTTGTTATTATTAATCTGAAAAGTGGACATGGTGCAAAGGTGAAATTTGAATAGGAAATACTAAAGCCTGAAATTTTTCTTTAGGAAAAAACTGCACCCTGTCGACCACAAGGGGGCGCTAGAATATTCACATTCAAATGGTTTATATCCTTGTGCTTCTCTTATAGAACTACAGCTTCTCCCACATACATTTACATTTCTTATTCTATTTTTTCGAAAAAGCAAAACATTTAAAAGCCGCTTTTTCAAACTAATCCATGGATTTGTAGCACAGAGCACCAAATTTAGTGTCAAATAATTCTTTGGAACATCATAGTGAAATGCTAGTGCACACATTTTTTTATTTTATTTCATTTCATTTTTGGTGACCTCCGCATGTTCTCCGAGCTGCTTGGAAACCTGTTTTCATCCATTCCAATTTGCCTTTTATTTGTTTGTTCTGTGGTAATTCTTGAAGCTCTGCAAAGTCAGGGAACTTGTGAACACGTGTATATTGTCATAAATATTTCTCTTTTGTTTGTGTGGAGATGAATTGTCCAGGTGTAAAATCTTGGCTCTGTTCCACTCTGCCTCTCAGGTCCCAGTCTGCCTAAAAACGACCTGATCGTCGCTGTGAACTGGACCGGGGTTTATTTTGTAGACGAGCAGGAGCAGGTCCTCCTTGAGCTCTCCTTCCCAGAAATCACTGCAGTATCCAGCAGCAGGTGAGGCATGCTGGGAGCTGTTTGTTTGTTTGTTTGTTTCTTTTTTCATCCACTTAATGCTGTCTCTTTTAGTTTGTTTTCTGCAAATACTTAGTTACAACAGGTTTAAACACATTCAAACTTTTAGCAGATGTGTGAACTAGCTTTTGTCCATCAGGATTAAAGGATATAAGTTGTGGTTATATCTATCAAAGCTGTGTCATATCATAAAGTTTAATTTCTGAAACACTGTTTCAGAATTAATTTGTGGTCCTGCGTCTCCGATGACATGTCAGATCAGAACCACTCACAGGGCAGTGACGTTTAGTCTGTAGTTCTTTGTTTCGATGATGTGTTGCTCTTTCAGGGGAGGAAAGCTACAAGGTCAGAGTTTCACTTTGGCCACCATCAAAGGAGACGAGTACACGTTTACTTCCAACAATGCCGAGGACATCCGAGACCTTGTGGTGACCTTCCTGGAAGGCCTGAGGAAGAGGTCGAAGTTTGTGGTCACGCTACAGGACAACCCCAATCCTAGTAAGTCCTGAGCAGCGACAGTACAGTTTAATTTGGGATGTACAGTAATGTTCTGTGCTTTGAAATTTATGCTACAATTCCCAAAACTCTAAACACAAATCCATAACTACACAGTCATCCTCGGGTCCTGGGTTATAGTTAGGTTATAGAGGTTGCAGTTTTAGGAAATGCGTCTTTCTTCTGGTAGATGATGTTACGGTTTGAGATGTTTAGTTAATAGTCCAGGACCAATCTTGTGTTTTCTCCCACAGCTGGGGAGGAGTCAACATTCCTGAGTTTTCTGAAGGGAGACCTGATCCTGTTGGACCAGGACACAGGAGAACAGGTCCTCAACTCCGGTTGGGCACACGGCATCAATGAGAGAACCAGTCAGAAAGGAGATTTCCCGGCCGACTGCGTCTACGTCCTGCCCACCATGACCCGACCCCAGCAAGAAATAGTGGTGAGAGAAAAAACACAACAAACGAAAACTTTGAACTAGTGAAAAACTTCAGCCAAGTGTTTTTATCTGAAGGAGATTGTGTTTAGTTGTACCCGATCGCTACCGTAACGCACTCACACATGAAGAATAGTGAGTTATTTTACAAACAGATGAAATATTCCATGTATACAATGTTGTATTAGGGCCATAGTAAAAATAACAGGGAGGGAAGATTTTAAATTTACAAGGGAAAAAAAAAAGGTTTTCTTTAGTAAATTTGTGACTTTCATGTCAGAGAATTGGACTGTGGATTGGGAAAATTAGGTTTTTGTTGTTATTAATTTAAATCCATTCCTGTATAAAATCTTTAAGGCATTTCATGTGTTTTTCACCAGATTTTTGCCTCCCATTTGAACACAAGAATAAAAAATACTTCAGCGTGTCCGTCTTTGACTTGTTAACATGTGTTATGATCCGACCAATCAGGCACTGGTTACCATGACACCGGACCAGCGGGAGTCTGTGCGTGTTTCACAGCTCGTCATGCCCGAGAGTGACGGCAGATTGAAACCATACACACTGGAGGAGTTTTCATACGACTACTTCAGGTACAAACACTCATGTACGGTTCTGCAACAGAACAATAAACATATTTTCTTCTGTATATTTTAGTTTCTTCAGGTGCTTTGCGTTTTTATTGTCTGCCATGTCAAAACCAAATTCCTTTTTTTCTGATTTTGCTGCAGAAATCTTGCTGTAACTTTCAATCCCACGTGACTAATGTCGTGTGTCTCCTTCCAGGCCTCCTCCCAAACACACCCTGAGCAGGGTGATGGTCACTAAGAATCGTGGGAAGGACAAGATGTGGAGCTGCACCAGAGAGCCGCTCAAACTGCCACTGCTGAAAAAAGTCGTCAACCACGAAGACCTGTCTCAGGAAGCCTGCATGGCCTTTATCGATATCCTTTACAACGCTGCAGCCTGACACTAAACATTTACACCCTGTCTGACAAAACAGGTCCATTATTATTATTCTGACTGCACATTTTTTTTGAGATGTTGATGTTTTGCTGAGGTTGAAACTCCTGAGGTTTTATTCCTTGACGTGTTTTCACCCATGATGAAGTACATGGGTGACTACCCATCCAAACGGACACGCTCAGTCAATGAGCTGACAGATCAGATTTTCGAAGGAGCCCTGAAGGCCGAACCTCTGAAAGACGAAATCTACTGTCAGATCATCAAACAGCTCACTGACAACCACGTCAAGTACGTCAACGTTTACCACAAACTACTCAGTGAACATGTATCTGAAAGACAATCTTGTGGTAAAATAAACACAGAAAGGTGGAATCATTCTCTCATCACTGTGAGGCTACGGAAGCAGAATCTGAACATATATTTATACAGAGCTGAACATGTTTGTGTGTGCGCAGGTACAGTGAGGAAAAAGGCTGGGAGCTGTTGTGGTTGTGTACTGGTCTGTTTCCTCCCAGTAACGTTCTGCTGCCACACATCCAGCGCTTCCTCCAATCCAAGAAACACCACCCGCTGGCAGGAGACTGCATGCAGAGACTGCACAAAGCTCTACGGTAACAACCTCACTGTGATCTGTTCTGATTGTTATTCATAAGTTTACGTTTCTGAAAATTCACATCATCACTTAAAAGGCTGAATCTGTGATGAAAAGACAGACTGTGGAAGGAGGAAACTTATTTTCAGTGTCAGTCTGTGCAATTATATAGTCACAAAATGCTGCAATTTAAAGGTCCAGTCTGTAAGATTTTGGAGGATGGTGACAGTGGCATCTAAGTAGACAGAGCGATGGAGTCTGAACTAGATTACTAAAAGATATCTTTCCTCTAATTGACACTTCTATATTAAATCTGATAAATATATCCTTATTAACAG